>JARHVA010001262.1:1695000-1877500 GCA_037957365.1 Torreya grandis | reverse complement strand
TGTGATGATGAAGGATATGATTTAACAATATAGAAGAATATTTATAGTTATGTACATGTAAAATAACCCAAAAGGGATTAAAAAAAACTTTGTCCACTTGTGCAAGGAAACAAAAATGTCCCTTCATTAAACAAAACAAACTCGAAAAGGATGTGCCACTACCAAGCAAAATATAAAAGTTCCTTAAAAGGAAAAGAGACAAAAATGAGAAAAAGACAAGAATAGAAAGGAAGGTATGGGATAATTCCCTTTTTGGGAAAGAAACTAGGGGTATCTCATCATGATTTATAATCTACATCGATGATTATGTCCTTCACCAACTTGTCTTTGTGTGTAACAAAAATTTTAATCACACTGGTGAGGATTATTATATTCGAGCCCATTTCATACTTGAATTTGGTGTCATATTCCTCTAACCAATTGGTGGTTATCTAGAGCACTCCCTATTTATTTTGTATCAATGCCTCCAATTTATCATAAGATTTTTCAATAGATACCAGGTCCTTTATTTTTTGGCCATTAAAAGCTCCATGAGGTGCATTGATGAGATCCTCCAGAGCCTTCTCCAATGATTCTTTTGTTAGGTCCATCACACCATCTAGATTCAAGATTTCTCTCAAAGTGGCCTCAATCTTTTTTCTCATAGTCTTGAGAGACTACTCTTCTCCTTTTAAATCAAAAGTTCCATCTTTGAGCATGGTGAGCCTATGCTTTATGGCCAATTAGCACTCTCTAGGCATCTTAATATTATCTAGAGAGATAATGTTCTCTATAATTAAAAAATCCTTTCCCATATTACATATTTCATCTATTTTGGGCTTAACTACCTCCTAACTTGTAATATTAGCATCATAAATAGATGCTAGGGAACTACACTCTCCTCGCCTATCTGTCTCATCATCTAGCCATCCCATAGCTATATGGATTACTTCTTGGCCTTCGGATGTCAAATCCTATTGCCAATCTTTTTTCATCCATCCTTTGATCTTTAAATCTTCACCATGGGTGATGTCCATTGTTATAAGGGGGATATGGGAAAGGTTAAGAGAATGGATGGTGGTTGGAGTCACCTCCTGAGGATCACTCAGTAAATTTTTCAAGTACTAGATCATAGCATGATTTTCTACCTTTAATTCTTCCATGGTGGCTTTATATTTATCCATTCTATGCATCATCATGTTAGCTAAGACTTATGAATTATGATTCAATGCCTTCCTTGATGGATCCCCAAGATTGTAGTGGTATATGGAATAATTTTTTAGGGAAGTATCCTTCTTCAGTGCATCTGGAGGACGAATGGCTACTTCAACACTTCTTTCCCTTATGTTAGTGAATGTCATTCTGACATGTATCTTGGCCTTCTTTGGGGGCTTGGAATTTTTCTTTTAAATAATTTGGGCTATATCGATATCCCCTACTTTACTCATCAAATCCCTTTTTCCCTTCACTTGATCTATAATCTAGAGAAGGGGCGTAGTCTAAAAACCCACCAAAGTTATAGATACTGAGGATGGTCTTGTAGTAGTGATGAGTGGTGCCAGTGGGGAAACAACTAATGGGAACTTAATTGGTTTAGGAGGAGGGCTTAGCACAAATTTCTATGTCTTCATTACCTCCTTGATCTTATTTTTCCTCTTTTGGGATTGGCTCAACTTTATCTAAAAATTTGAAGTTAGACCTACGTTGGTGAGACTCCATGTACAATTTGTCAATGGAACTCCCTTTTTTTTGTGTTGGATAGAGGATATAATAATGGCTTCTCCTTCTATACCACCCTAGGCTAATGGGTCTATAGAGGCTATGGTGACTTCTTTATCATGTTTAGGTGACTCTTCACTAATCATGGCCTCAAAAATTTTATTATTCTCCAGGTCATGCACCTCGATGGTGGGGAGAATCCCTCAAGGGATTTTGATTGAAGTAACATCCTTGGGGGCACTCTCCTCGACACCTTTACTAACCTCTAAAGTTGTGGGGGTGCCCATTTGTAAGATTGATCCCTTGTCTCCTATTTTATCTTTCTCTTATTCTCCCACCTTTGCACTAATGGTGGTGGATTTAATGTCACCCCCATGTTCACCCTAATCCCCATTTTCTTACTTCAAGGTGTCCTTGAATTCATTGACTTTATCCTACCTAGGTGATTGAGAAATAACATTCTAGACAAATGCATATATTTTTGGGGAGTGAGGCTCCTTTTCAATAGGGGTTTCTACTTGGGTGGTCGCCTCATCACCAACCTTCACAACATCATCAAAAGATAGAGGATCATCTAAAGTCTTAGCCCTTTACTCATCACCTTTACCTTCTTCTATTGTAGGTTCCCCTTCTATAGATGCTCCTTCCATTAGGATTTTTTGATGGGGAGTGATGTTTCTCCCTTTGGGTCCTCTACCTAGTTCTCACCTTAGGGGGAGTGAAGGTGTGATATTTTTTCATTACCTCAACTATCATACTTTCTTCATTTGAGTCCTCCCCCTCACTTATATCCTTGACCCTCTACATGTACGAAGCTTGATCTTCTTTTTTCTTTGGGAGGCACTCCTTAATGATTGGGTCTTTAAAGAGAACTATCCTTTACTTAATTAGAGATTTGGATGGAGTTTGGAGGATCTTCTTATCTCTATTTTGTTTTAGTGCCTCCTCTTATTCCTCACCTACTCTCTTCCTTGAATATATCTTTGAAGGAGGCTCAACTGTAGCCTACTATGGAGGTAGGATAGTTGGGACTGATGCTTGACTAGCCATGGCAAAAGCCATTGAGATGGTTGGCAACCCCAGAGCTTCCCTCCCTAAAATCAAAATAGGGATGGTGCTCTGATACCACTAGTTGGGGATCAACCAACAATGGATTACACTTGTGAAAGCAATAAACGCAGAAATAAATCAGATAGATAAGTAACTGAAATGATAAATAACACAGAATAAGATATACAAGAAAACACCCTAAAAACTTGTATTAAAACTCTTTACAATAGGAATACAATGAAGAAACTTCGTTCTTCCACACCTCTCTCAGATGCACACAAGATCTCTCACTAGATCTCTATTCTTCAAGAGCTCTCTCTCAAGTACAATCAAATCCAACAACCTGGATTGATGCAACTCAGTACTGTCCTTCAAACATTCACAATGTTCTACTCATACAGTTCTACTCACTAAGCTAAGAAGAGCTTTCCTACATATAGAAATAGGAAACTTGAGCATGCTCTTACAACAAACAGTTAAGCCTCTTGAACAAGGGCTCTAAAAATAATATTGCTAATCATAGAGACGCGAGCTTGAGACTACAACTCAAACTCATCATGCAAACACTCACTTCCGTCCACAGAAATTGCTTTCTGGACACATAGGTATCCGACCTTGGTTCCTGCCTGTTCGCCTGTGACCATCGCCGGTCGACCCTACTGCTGACATTGGTGCCTCTGCAATTGCAACTAACCGATGTCGGTCACTCCTGACTGACGCCAGCGTCTGTGTAGACCCGAACCTATTTTGTATGCTCCTTGGTGAAGCTTTTAGCTCCACACCCTAACAATCTCCCACTTGGAGATAAACCAGCTGCACCAATACCTGTACAACAACATCTTCTAGCTCCTCCATCTTCAACTCAATCATGAAGACCAATAGAAGTTGAATGAAGATTCAACTTCTCCTTAGTAACCGGCTTGGTTAGCATATCCGCAGGATTCCTATCTGTATGGATTTTCTCTAGCTTCAACTCTCCATCTTCGAATACCTGTCGTATGAAATGGTACCTTAGCTGTATGTGTTTTGTTCTCGAATGAAAGGCTGAATTCTTGGCCAAATGGATTGCACTCTGACTGTCACTATACAATCTGCAACTCTCATGCTCCCTACCAAGCTCATCCATGAACCGTGTCATCCATATCATCTCCTTGCTAGCTTCTGTAGCTGTAATATATTCTGCTTCTGTAGTTGACAAGGCAACAACCTTCTACAACTTAGATATCCAACTAACTGCCATTCCACCTACAGTAAAGACATAACCTGTAGTGCTTCTTCTGCCATCCAAATCCCCTGCCATATCTAAATTTACATAACCATGTAGAGAACTATCTAAACCTCCATAGCACAAATGCTTGCTGCTGGTTCCTCTCAGATATCTAAGGATCCATTGAACCGCTTTCCAATGTTCCTTACCTGGATTGGCCATATATTTACTTACTACTCCCACTGCTTGGGCAATATCTGGTTTAGTACACACCATTGCATACATCAAACTCCTTACTACGGAAGAATATGGAACTCTGTTCATGTACTCTACCTCATCATGTGAATTGGGACATTGTTCTTTACTCAACTTAAAATGTCCAGCCAAAGGTGTGCGTACCGGTTTAGCATCCTGCATATTGAGCCGTTTCAACACCTTGTCCACATAATCTTCTTGAGACAATATCAACCTGTGATTTTTCCTGTCTCTCCTAATGCTCATGCCAAGGATCTTCTTCGCTGCTCCCAAATCCTTCATAGCAAACGTTTGAGCTAACTTCTCCTTAAGCTCAGAGATATCCTGCATGTGAGACCCTGCAACTAGCATGTCATCTACATACAACAATAGAATAATATATCTACCATTATCAAATCTCTTGAAATACACACAATGGTCTGATTGACACCTACTGTAGCCGTGCTCAGTCATAAACCTGTCAAATTTTAAGTACCATTGCCTAGGAGCTTGCTTGAGGCCATACAAGCTTTTCTTCAACCTGCACACAAACTTCTCCTTACCCTTGACCTCAAATCCTTCTGGCTATTCCATATATATTTCCTCATCCAAATATCCATGAAGAAACACTGTCTTAACATCTAGCTGCTCAAGATGCAAATCCTCAAAAGCAACCAAAGACAATACAACCCTTATTGAAGTCATTTTAACAACAGGAGAAAAAATCTCACCAAAGTCAATACCTGGCTTTTGTGCAAATCCTTTCACTACCAATCTGGCCTTATATCTCATCTATCCATCCTCACCTTCCTTCAACCTGTAAGTCCATCTGTTCTTCAGTGTTCTCTTACCAGCTGGCAATTCAACCAAATCCCATGTTTGGTTCTCTCTTAAGGACTCCATCTCCTCAACCATGCCACGCTCCCACTTACTCGTGGACTCTACCTGTAATGCTTCTTCAAAACTCTCTGGTTCTCCACCATCGGTTAGCAATAAATAATATAAGGAAGGAGAATATCTAATTGGAGGCTTACTTACCCTTTCAGACCCCCTGATGGGTGTCTTGGACTCGTTCTCAACAATCTGTCCACCCAAATTTTCTGACAGTGACTGACCTCGGCCACCTGTAGACCTGTTACTGGCTGATGCCATTTCTTTTTGGCCGACGTCGGTGCCTAGTCTGCCGACGTCGGTCTCTGTATGACCGACATCAGTTTCTATACTGCCGACGCCGGTTCCTAACCTGCCGACGTTGGTCTCTATGTTTTCTTGTAAGTGATTATTTCTTTTTCTCGCGAGCTCATTTTGGACCATAACTTCATCCAATTCACTATTGCTCTACCCAGATTAATCTAGCTTCCTTATCTGATCACTGTACATCACTCTTTCATTGAAAACAACATCACAGCTCCTGATTACCTTGTTAGTTTCTAGATTCCAAAATCTGAAACCAAAATCATCTGAGCCATAGCCAATAAACGTGCACCTCATAGACTTAGCATCAAGCTTCTTTCTATTTTCCTTATCTATGTGCACAAAGGCTTCACTACCAAAAACTTTGAGATATGAGAGATCTACCTTTTTACCTGTCCATGCCTCTTCTGGAATTCCACCATCCAGAGATGTTGAGGGTCCTCTATTAATCAGGTACACTGCGGTGTCAACTACTTTTGCCCAAAACTCTAAGGGCAACCCTGCATGCAATCTCTTACATCTTGCACGCTCCATGATAGTTTTTTTCATCCTTTCAGCAATACCATTCTGCTAAGGTGTCTTTGGAACCATCCTTTTCCTTCAAATTCTGTGAGTGTAACAATACCAGTTAAACTTAAGACTGCATAACTCACCGCCATTATCAGATCTCAAGCACTTTAATCTTCTGCCTGTTTCATTCTCAACCATAGCTTTCCAAATCTTAAAAGTCTCAAAAACATCAGATTTCTTTTTAATACAGTAGATCCATACCTTCCTTGTAGCATCATCTATGAACGTAACATAGTACTGTGATCCTCCAATAGAGGCTACCTGAGCCGGTCCCCACACGTCTGTGTGAACAAGCTGCAACTTCTGCCTTTTCTTAGTAGACCCAGTCTTGAGAAAACTAACCCTTTTCTGTTTTCCAAATACACAATGCTCACAAAATTCTAGATCCATACTTTTCAAATCTGAAAGCATACCTTTAGACTTAAGAATTGACATCCCCTTCTCACTCATGTGGCCAAGCCTTGAGTGCCATAATTTAGCATCCACATCTGAAGTAGATAAAACTGAAGGAGATTTGTTAGTAACACAATTACACAAATAGAGAGTACCTTCTCTCTTATCTCTGGCCATAACAAGTGCACCCTTGGTCACCTTCTAAGAATCTGCTATGAGAGTTACTGTACAACCCTCATCACCTAGCTTACCTGCAGAAATCAAATTTCTCTTCAAACTAGGAACATGCATCACATCTCTCAACACCCATGTGTTGCCATTCTGCATCTTCAGCTGCACTTTACCTTTGCCAGTAATCTTACAAGGCTCGTCATCCCCTAAGTACACTATTCCAAAATCTCCATGGATATAGTCACTGAAATATTCTCTGTTAGGGGTAGCATGGAAAGATGCACCAGAATCTAATACCCAAGATTCTATGTTATTATGCAAAGAGAAAATTAAAGCATCTTGTGCAATACCTGCAATCTTGGCTTCTTCCTTTCCTTCGTGCTGATTGTCCTCCTTAGGCTTTGACCAGCAATCTCTGCTTATGTGCCCCATCTTTCCACAATTCCAGCATTGTGGCTTCCTGCCATTTCTGGATTTGGATCTTCCTCTCACCTTAGACTTAGATCTTGATCTCCTCTTGCTCTTTTCTTTTTGCCTTCCCCTGCTCTCAAAATTTAAAGCGTTCCCAGATGCCTCTTCTGTGCTTTTCCTGCGTATTTCCTCATTTAAGATAACACTAACAACATCCTCTACTTTCAAAATATTTGATGCAGATGCAATATTACTTACTGCCATTACTAAGCCATGCCAGCTTTCAGGCAAAGAACATAATATTAAAAGAGCTTTTATCTCATCATCAAACACTATATTTACTGAGCTTAATTGATTCACAATACCATTGAAATCATTCAGATGAGTAGAAATAGATCCATCTTCATTCATATGCAAATTAAATAACTGCTTCATAAGATATACCTTATTTGAAGCTGAGGGTTTTTCATACATATTTGCTAACGTAGTCATCAACTCTACCGTTGTTTTTGCCTGTGACAAATTAGATATCACAGTGGAGGCCAGACTCAGTCTTATAGACCCAAGAGCCTTTCTGTCAAGAACTTCCCATTCTTCATCCCCCATGTCCTTGGGCTTCTTTGCTATCCCACCTAACGATAAGTAAAGATCCTTCTGATACAGATAGTCCTCTATCTGCGTTCTCCAATGTTGATAGTTCTTGCCATTAAACTTTTCCATTCTCAACTTACTTTCTTCTGCCATTGCTTCTCCCACTCAAACAGAAATCCCTGCAGAAACTCCTGTGAGAACCTGTAATCAATACACACTACATAGATCTGAACTACCTGTTAGTGAACCTGAACTTTGATACCGATTATCAAGCTCTGAACCTGTAACCAAGGCTTTGATACCACTAGTTGGGGATCAACCAACAATGGATTACACTTGTGAAAGCAATAAATGCGGAAATAAATTAGATAGATAAGTAACTGAAATGATAAATAGCACAGAATAAGATATACAAGAAAACACCCTGAAAACTTGTATTAAAACTCTTTACAATAGGAATACAATGAAGAAACTTCGTTCTTCCACACCTCTCTCAGATGCACACAAGATCTCTCACTAGATCTCTATTCCTCAAGAGCTCTCTCTCAAGTACAATCAAATCCAACAACCTGGATTGATGCAACTCAGTACTATCCTTCAAACATTCACAATGTTCTACTCATACAGTTCTACTCACTAAGCTAAGAAGATCTTTCCTACATATAGAAATAGGAAACTTGAGCATGCTATTACAACAAACAGTTAAGCCTCTTGAACAAGGGCTCTAAAAATAATATTGCTAATAATAGAGACGTGAGCTTGAGACTACAACTCAAACTCATCATGCAAACACTCGCTTCCGTCCACGAAAATCACTTTCTGGACACACAGGTAACCGATGTCAGTTCCTGCCTGTTCGCCTGTGACCATCGTCGGCCGACCCTACTGTCGACGTCGGCGCCTCTGCAACTGCAACTGACCGACGTCGGTCGCTCTTGACCGATGCCGGCATCTATGTAGACCCGAACCTATTTTGTATGCTCCTTGGTGATGCTTTTAGCTCCACACCCTAACAGTTTCTCCCTTTGGGTCCTCTACCTAGTTCTCACCTTAGGGGGAGTGAAGGTGTGATACTTTTTCATTACCTCAACTATCATACTTTCTTCATTTGAGTCCTCCCCCTCACTTATATCCCATACCCTCTACATGTACGAAGCTTGATCTTCTTTTTTCTTTGGGAGGCACTCCTTAATGATTGGGTCTTTAAAGAGAACTATCCTTTACTTAATTAGAGATTTGGATGGAGTTTGGAGGAACTTCTTAGCTCTATTTTGTTTTAGTGCCTCCTCTTATTCCTCACCTACTCTCTTCCTTGAATATATCTTTGAAGGAGGCTCAACTGTAGCCTACTATGGAGGTAGGATAGTTGGGACTGATGCTTGACTAGCCATGGGAGAAGCCATTGAGATGGTTGGCAACCCCAGAGCTTCCCTCCCTAAAATCAAAATAGGGATGGTGCTATCTAGTGTGACCACCCCTATGATAATTTTATCCCAAGTTTTATCTAGGCTCATTATCTTTGAGAAAGACATCCTAGATTTTGATTGGGCCAGAATCATTTTCTTGATGTCTACCGACTTGGTGAAGCTAATGTCTCCTAGCTTTATTTTCCCTCTTTCTATTATAGATGATGATGGGGTCAGAGGGTCACCACTATGTGTAGGGAAGAATGCATTCAATTATTTTACCTTCCTTAACTCTTGGAGGGTAGGGGTGTTGTATGCCCCGAGGTTGATCCCATGCTCCTTTAACCACCTGAAGGTTCTCCTCATTATCCATGTCGCTCACCTAGGAATGAAATCATTTTATTCCTTAGTGAAATCTATAGATTGATGGGTTGAGATTCAATATTAATCTTACTATATGTGGAGGAGAGTGTCATCTTGTCATCGACCATGTCCTTGGTGAGCTTCTCTCGATGCCATAATCTATAACTTCTTGCACTATTAACTTCATGCACTCCCACTTCCTGACATCTCTTTCGGTGGTGCAATCAAACCATAGGTATTCATAGTAGGAATGATGTCATACCATGTTTATCACCATATTTATCAACCACCTCATGTCCTAATTGGGTCAGGGTGGCATCTTACCAAGTGCATACAAACTCATTTCTAGTACCAACCCCTTTGCCTTGGCCGTAAAAGTGCATGAATAGAAACCAATCACCACAAGAAACTTGAAAGGATTATTTATCTTTTTTGTTGCAATCATTTCATGTGGTGGTAGCATCTACCTACATAACTCCATTATTACCAATCTATTATCTAGGCATTTGTGAAATTTGAGTGGTCATCTAGAATACCCACTTACCCTGATGTACATGAATGTTTTGAACTAAATATAGGTGGCACCAAACTTCTTAATTACCTATTTGGCTATTGCAAACATTTTATTCAGGTTCCTTAGGGGGTATAACACACTCATCATGGGGTTAAATAAGTAGCTATGCACCTTAAATTTTTTTTCCATAGACCCTTCCAAGGTTACCTTAGGATATATCTCATAAATCCTCATCCACATGGGGTTCTTGGTAAGTCCCTAGAAAACCCTATTATGTACCAAGCTATACATTAGGTAGGAAGACATAATAAATGTACCTAGAAATTTCTTCTTGGAGGTGATGGATACTTGGAGGTACATCATTTTTACATGTAAATTATCACTAAATATGGTGGCCCAATTGATCCTCTTCTTCCCTTCCATCACATAGAGCATGATTAAAACCATCCATGTCTCAAACTTCTCAGTAGTGGGTAGCCCATAAATTCTAGTGACCATGGATATAACATATTGAGGAAACTCATTAAATTCTCCTAACTTCAATTTATTCAACATTCATGAGACTTTGGCTATTTTATTGGTCAGCCAACATGAGTTTACTACCTCCTAAATGGCTTTCTCATCCTTATCGATGTATTTTTGGCATTCTTCAACATTGAGTGTGATGCTTTATATTTGAATGGGAATGCCAAGCATGGTGTTAAGGGCCTTTGGAGTAAATAAACATACTATTGAATGACTACCATCAATGCCAATTCTTATATCTGGTTGATATGCTTGAGCACATGCTATGATGAGCTCTAGGTATGGATCAACCAAGAGAAATGTTGCTACTGGTGCGATGTAGCTCATGCCAACATTGGCAATTACTTGTGGGGATTTAGGGTCTTGAAAAACATTTACCAGTGCCTAAAAATATAAATTCATAACATCAATGTCCTTGATTAAATCTAATACTGATATGATGCTTCCCTTGGATGTTGTTGAAGTAGTTACCATTGGTATTAGTGGAGGCTGCACACAGGTGGAAGTATAAATCCTTTGAAACTTGTACTCTAATTCACTATATTCATGTCATTCTTCACTCTGGCACACTTAGTCACTTGGAAGAATAAATATTTAGCTATAAATGTGAAAGGTAATTTCAAATGAAGAATAAAACTTAATTATAATCCCTTGCATTTTATAATTAGGGTTACCATTAATGTTCCAAGATAAGGTAGTAAATCAACACCTACCCCCATTAATTTCTTAAGCCTCATTTGAAAAATAGAGGGAAACTACAAGGCCTTTCCTTATATGCTAAGTAATTTCTCTTTCACAATATGTGGTGAAATATGAGTGAATCATAGATTTAAAAAAAACTCTTGTTTGGGTCTTTGTGGATTTTCTAACCTTTTATACCTGTTATGAAATTTTGGTGCTATGGGATAAAAAGTCTTGAGTCCCCGATGATACCAAGGACACAACTTTCAATGATCCTTATTTTAAAAAAATCTAGGCATTCAGGGACCTTTTGGAAAATGTCCATAAAATTGAGTGAGGTGATTTCTAAAAAGGTCTCGAAGTTAACAAGCACCCGAGCACCTCCATGTGGCATGAATATTTTTTATTATTAAAAATAGACATTGGGGCCCTAGGGATTTTTAGCATCATATCCACAAAAAGGTAGGTGGGGCAATATTTCAAAGAGGCTTAAAACATCTGAGGGCCTGATGTTTTGTCAAGTGTCCAAATAAAAAACTAATTAGGATTACAACCACTTTCTCCACTTATACCAACTTTCTTCAAAAAAGGGGAGGAGTGGAAAATACTCCTATCTCTCGAACCTCACTCTCTAGGGGGGTCCCTTAAGTCAAATAAATATTTTTCATTTGGTTTGTCATACTAATCCTCACCTTAATCACCAAAACACATAAGTGCAACATGTTATTTTTATCCATGACACTGACATACTTCCTCTTTCGAGTGTAAATGATCCAAGCTTTAGAAAAAGACTTGGTTACACCCTCATTTTTTTACTATAGAATCTCATTCCATATAATCCTTACTCCATACATGGTTAATTTTTTAATCTTTCCTAAGCCTTCCTTAGGTATTTTCTATCTTCAATAGATGTCCCTCTGGACTTGTCTAACCAAGATAACAAACATGATTGCTCAAATTACATGTCCTAACCTTTCCTCCTAATGAGGAATGTAGAAAACTTAGACATTGAAGATCACTTGTCTCTTACATAGGGCATTTACCATATAAATACCCAAATTGTTCCAGTGTAATTTTGGGCACTAACATAGGCTCTTGCTTAGGGATGGGTACCCTCAGTGGGTACACAGAGAACACTAGACTGGTCACCTATCCATTAGGCTATGGAGTCAATAAGAAAAATACCATGGGTGAATCACCATTTTAACAAGGCAATCAATCAAAAAGAAAAGAGATATGGATAGATAAAATATAATATGATCAGGGACCATGAGATAAATAATTATATACATATGTATATGGGAAAACAAAAACTCAATCTAGGAAATGCTTAAGATGTCTGACATTCATTGGTAGCTCCAAAATCTCTCCATCAATGTCTCTAAGATAAAAGGTGTGATTTCCTATCTAAAAGTTGACTGTGTAGGGACCCATCCAAAGGGAATCAAATTTTTCATGCTTTCCTTTGTCTTCATGTCTACTATCCCAGAGCAGAACTAGATCATCAACCTGAAAAGTTCATGGAATAAGTTTTCTATCAAAACTACTCTTGAGATGTTCTTTAAATTTTATGCAATTTTCATGATCCTATCTCTTGGATTCATCAAGTTCAATGATCTGATCAATTCCCCTCTTATAGTGGCTTCTTTTATTCCCACCTTGGTCATTTGTCACATGAACTGGTGCATAGGCAATTTTAGATTCAAAGGAAGAATAACTTGGGTCCCATACATGAGCTCAAATGGGATTTTTCTAGTGGATCTCTTTGGAGTTAACCTATCTAGCCAAACAACAAACTTTAATTGCTCACCCCATTTTCTTTTGTTGTCAACTAGAGTCCTCTTGATGATTTTCAATAAGTTTTTATTAATATAATTTGCTTGTTCATTTCCTTGAGGATTATGGTTGGATGCATAAGCCAAAGTAGTCCCATAATACTCACATAATACATTCAACTGTTTAGCTCTAAAACATATAGCATTATCACATACAATCTTGACTGGTACACTAAATTGACAAATGATATTGTTTAATAAGAAATCAATCACTACCTGGTGGGTTGATCTCCTAGTAGGAATTGCCTCAACCCATTTCATGAAGTAATCAGTGGCCACCATGATCCATTTATGACCAAGGATCAAGGCATCTAAGATTTCACCCATAAAATCCATCCCCCATTGTCTAAAATGCCCCTTAAAAGAGATCAATTATATGGGAAGTGATTCAGATGCCTTCATCCTCCCAAAGAGATACTAACATTCTTCACATTTTCTAACCCAAGTAGTTACATATTTGAATAGTGTAGGACACCAATATCTGGCCCTCATGATCTTGTGTGTAGTGACCTTTGGGGTGAAATGGATACCACACACACCACTATGCATTTCTTGTATTATTGGAGAGATCTCACTCTCTACTAAACATCTTAGGAGAACACCATTAGGGTTTATCCATGTGAGGTCATCTTGTAATAGAACGTACTTTTGGGATACCAGCTTTAATGTCCTTCTTTGATTCTTTTCTAGATGAGGAGGACAACTCAGAGTCCTTAGGTCATGCACTATGTTTATATACCATGGGGATCTATTATACTTTGATTCATAGTTATCTATCATTATATCCACATTATTTACCTCTACAGCTTCTATATTTGCTTCAATCATCAACTTAGCCAAACCCATGCCCCAGACAATCTTGGTGGTTTGTATCTCTAGGTCATATTATTGAAGTTTATTAACACAATGACACCTCTTATTATTAGTTTCATTTTGAGTTAATATGTCCTTCACCATAGTGTGAGGAATATAGGCAATAATCTTTAAACTCAAAATGTAAGACTTGAATTGTTTGATAGCCTTTAAAAGAGCAAAGGCTTGCATTTCCATTATGGTATATTTAAGATTAGATCCTTAAGTGCCTTGATAAAAAAGGAAATCAGTTGCTCATGACCTTTATCATTATTTTTCAATAGTACTTTATCAATTATATGCATATATTCAAATGAAAAGATTTGAAACTCTTTTCTATAGTCTGAGCTAATAAGCATCGAGGCTATTTTTAAGGATGCCTTGATGTTTTGAAATGACTGGATAGTATTTTATTCCCATTTTATGGTTTGATCCTTCTTCAACATTGAAGTAATTGGCAAATTAATCTCTAAAAAATTGGAAATAAATCTTTTAACAAAATTAATTTGGCCGAAGAAAGATTGAATACCTTTCTCGGTCTGTGGGATGGGCACTTTGTCGAAGGCTTCCAGCTTCTCAGGGTCTATCATAACACCTTGTTGGGATACAATGTGTCCTAGTAGCTTCAAAATTTCATTCCAAAATGACACTTTGAGTTTAGGGAGATCTCAAACTCCCAACATCTAATAAGCAATTGCTCCAAATGTGCTAGGTGATTACTCCTCTTTTTGGAGTACCTAGTGACATCATCCTATTAGATATTACTGAATAAAATGATAAATCCAACAAAGGCTACATCCATTACTCTCTAAAAAGTGGCACCTACATTAATTAAACCAAAAGGCATTCAAACATACACGTACATGCCCCACAGGGTGGTGAAATCAGTCTTAGCTCTATCTAACTCTTTGACCACCACCTGATCATATCCAAAAAAACCATACAAAGTAGATAATATCTCTGATCTAGAGATATATTGAAGCATATTATTCATGTTAGGTGGTGGATAATTGTCTTTCAAAAAATGCCTTATTTAAATTTCAAATATCTACACAGAGATAAATGTCTCCATTTTTCTTTCTAATAGGAACAAGGTTTGCCACCCATGATGAATATCTGATGGGTTGGATGATCCCATCATCTTTTATGTTTTTTTATCTCTTCTTACATTTTAATGGCCAAGATGGGGTTTATTGGTCACTACTTTTGGTGGAATGTCTTTGTATTGGGCTGTAATGGAATAACATGTTGAAAGAGATCCTCTGTACAAGCCTTTAACTTTGCATAAGACCATGCCAAGCAATCCTAGTATTTATTCAATAGAGTGATGAATGATTTATTTTCATCTTTACTTAGGTGAACACCAAGCTATATCTTTTTTCAGTTTTTTGGTGTCTTAATGTTAATCTTAGTCACTTATTTTGGTACAAAAGTACTTCGATATTTGATTCGGTCTATGCCATCAAAGGCTGCCTCAAGACTAACTAATCCCCTAGGGATGGTATTAGTCTTGATCTAGATTATTTCCTTCACATATAGGGTTTCCTTCCCATCACAAACATGGATCATTGACTCTCAGTCTGTAATAACTCCCTCAAATTACTTTGTAAAACATAGAAATCTTTTTATGTGATCATCATCATCAAAGACTTGCTAATGGTCAATATTGTCTAGAATAGAAGGCCTTACCAACATTTCAACTTGATATTCACAAATGACATATCCATATTCAATCCTAAATTCTATAGCTATCTTGGCAAGCACATCTACCAAGTGATTTAGCTCTCAGGCATGATACTAGATGTTGAAAGCATAAAACCATTCCAAATAATCCTAGACAACATTTTTGTACAACTTCAACCTCTTCTGTCTCATGGTGTAAACAACCCAAACCTATTTAACCACTAACTTAGAGTCGCCCTTCACTAACAACCTTTTAAATCCATATTCTTGGGTGATTTGGAGGCCTATCATAAGTGCTTCATATTATGTAATATTGTTTGTGCACTCAAAATCCAATTGAAAGAACTTGAAAATTTGGCCCTTATGAGTATAAAAAACAACTCTAACCCCATTTCCAACATTGAAACATGATCCATCCAAATGCATAACCCAAATATATTCATCATCTTGGATACCAGCATCAGGGGGCATCTCTATAAACTCAACATTTCCTATGAAGCTTCAAATGTCTATGTCTACATACAACACTTCATCTAGTTGGTATTTCAGGTCTTCCAAGATATGGAACATTTGTGGTTCCTGATTTATGCAAACTATTTTTCCATCCAAAGGTATTATGGCATAATATAAATCCATCTAAATGCTACTGCCAATGCTAGTATCCCACTTTTAGGAGAGCAACATACCCCACTTAGGTGGATAGTCTACAATAATGACATCCATAGTCAAGAAATTTTCGGGGTATTACACAAGTTGTACCACCAACCCTTTTACCATGTCAACTACAAGAAATTTTCTAGAATCCATGGCAAGGCATCATCCATACACTATAGTTATTCTTATGCATAGTTCATTTAGCATAGCCAATGGTATGATGTTATAGGAAGCATCAGAATCAAACATGCAATTATGGATTATCAATCCACCAATTACCAAAGTGGTATAGAATGGGCCTACATCTATTTGTCTCTCTACCAGTGTTGTCCCTAGGTACACTTCCAAGTGTTGCTCAAAGGATTCCAAGGCATTATTCTTTTCTCTAGGGAGAACAAAATGAGGATCTACCTCAATAATTTCATTGGTATTAACCTTTTTTATGAACCCTAAGTATTCAAAAGCTCTTTGTTTGTACTCTAGGATCCTACGTAGATCCAAAAAAGGTATTGTGACCTTTAATTGACTTAGTACATGGGCAATGTCACAAACAATATATTTTGGTAATGGAGTATTAACAAGTGAACTTGTGACATTTTCATCCAAAAATATATCCTTCTAGTGCTAAGGGCATAGAAACAAAAGGAATGATACTTTTGACTTCACTCTTCAAAGGAGGTTTCATAGGCTCATCCTTCTTAGGAATTCTAGACAGAAAAGAGGTCTGATTCTTAGCCTGGGTAGCTCTTGGTTTAGCATAATAGGGAATAGGACCAAGTTTAGTAAGATTTTGGACCTCCTTAATTCTGGTAATTGTTTTCTCTTTGGTCTCCACCCTGGGAGTAGGAATACCTTCATCTTTGGGGGAAGTATTTTGGTCCTTGATTCTTAGATTATATTCCTTTTCTTGGGCAATGGAAGCATGAATCATCAACTACCAGTCCTTAATTAATGGGGGAGAGTCCCCATACTTCTCTTTCATCATTGATCTTAGGAATTCAAAATCATGAATTAATAACTCATACTCAAGCATCATATTAATTTCATAGACAAAATCTAGGGATAGAGCTCTTACCTTCTCCCATGCATCCCAGAATGCCTGAGTAGTGGCAACACCCATTAGTTTTATAGATGGATATAAAACCATTTCATTTGGTTTATCAAAAATGAAAGTGAAACTATCATAGGCCATAGTGTCCTCACAATCTAGGATTGATAAGGTACCTACCCCTTTTCCCCTGAAGATGTAACTCTTCACTTCCTGAAAATATACTATGTAAATGTTGTCTTCATCAAAGGTATCTTTAGAACCAACTACATCTAAACAACCTTCATAGGTTGTGCTACATGGGGGGTGAGGGAGGAAACATTTATCACACCAGTTGATGTCAACATCAACTATGTTAATCTTTGTGTCCAAAGGATCTAGCACATCCATTCTGCCCCCTCAAATATGATTCCTATCATCCCTTATCATCCCCTTTTATTTGTCATTATTTTTATTTTGGAAAGGTGGCTTGCCTTGACCTTGATTTAAGGGATAATTCCACTCCTCTCTCTTATGATCCTTCCTATCATCATGATTAGAGGTACCTTGGGTTAATCCCTTCTCAGCTCTAGCCAGCTTGTAAGATATTTCCTTGATGACAATGGCCAAGGCCTTCACTATCTCTTCCAAGTCCAATCCTTTGTGGGAGGTTTGTGTTTTCTCAGGGTTCACCAGCTTGACATCAACCCTTTTATTTAAAGGTTTACTCATATATTTGATGTTATTTTCTATTTAGATATCCAAATTGAAAGCCATCCTCAGATTTTTGGGAGCATTATCTTTGAGATAATAGGCCACTTTCTTATCAAATGCATTAGAATACTTAATTAGGGAAGCATAACCACTAGGCCTAATATCCTTAGGAAACCTCCTCAACACTTTACTGAACCTTGAATTGAAATCCTTTACACATTCATTGGGGTTATTGAGGTTCTTGAATTTGGAAAGCAAGAATCAGGGATATATAATCTCACCAAACTACATCTTGAATGCATCAATCATTACTTGTTAGGTATCTATATATCCATTAGGGAGGGATTTGAATCACTCCTGAGCTTCTTCCTCAAGTGTGTTGACAAAGATATTTATACACACATCCTCTAAGTTAATCTCATAATCTTCAATAATATTTAAAAAGGCTTTTAGATGCTACTCTCCAAACGTTGCATTATTTCCCTATAACTTAGGTAGGACACTCTTAATCTTGATAGGGACATCATTGAAAAATATAGGCATATCAGTGAAATTGATGGGTCTAAACCTTGGAATAATGAATGGTCTACATTAGTTACCCAAATCTTGATCCTCCTCTCCATCATTTTAATTATCTACATGGAACATCCTCCTCCTTAAGTCATAGTCTCCTATTTATGAATCAGATGATGAAGGATAACCGAGGGGAAGTCGAGAGTGATTAATTCTTAGAGAAGTCTAAAGGGGGAAATGATTCTTTGGAGAGAAGGATCTTGACTTGCAGGTGGTAGGACCTAGGTTCCCCAAAGCTCTGACATAACTTGTCAGAATTAAGAGCACACATGATTACCATTGTATAAGCAACTTAAGATGCAAAAATAACCAGAAGTACAAGTAACTATCAATGAGAAATAACACAGAATATGAGAGGTAACACACAATTATATTCAACTTAGTTAGAAGGAAATTACAACAAAGAGATCACACTCTTCTTCCACTTTGTGGGCATACCAGTAATCTTCCCTCAAGAGTAATCTTCTCTCAATATAGGTCACAACACATAACTAACACAAGCTGTTTTTCACCTCATTGTACTGCCAGTACAACCGAGTACGAACCGGTACTCCAAGTAGATCTCACCATGATCTTGCTCCTTGATGTATTGCTGTTACCTTGGATCTTGCTCCCCCATCAATCTCCTTTTGACCTTCACATACACACACCCCTGTAGACCAACCTGATCTTAATTATCACATGTAGATCTCCTCCATGATCTTGCAACACCCTATAGATCAAACCTGATCTTACATACATGAAGAATCCTACTTGATTCTATCATGGGAAGAACTCTCCTAGTTTTACACTTTAAAATACATCCCCATGGGTCTATTATATAGATCCCATGCATACACTAATTTAGACAAGCAGCTCAAGACTTGAAGTAGTCTTTAACATGCAAACAACCTGTTCAACTAACTGACTATTTGTCAACAATAGTTTTGGAACTGCACAGGTGACCGACATCAGTCCCTATCTACCTGGAGGTGACTGACGTTAGCCGACTCCTACTGATGTCGGTTGATTTTTGTTGACCCCTGCCTGACATTAGTTGTGGCCTGCCGATGTTGGTGACTGTGACACTCAACAACCCTCCATGTTTGCATCTGGGTGAAGCTTTTAGCTCCACAACCTAACAATCTCCCACTTGGAGATAAATAGTTGCACCTGTACCTATACCTTGTACATTGTCTAATCTGCATCCTGGCTTGTATTCCTCTTCAATCTCAATCTTGAAGACTACCCACCACACTCCTTGTGGTGTTAATCATGTGCTTGAATTTCTTCATTCTTAGCTTACCTTCTTCTACCATTGCTATACTCCCACTCAAATAGAAAACCCTGTGAGTAACCTGTAATCAAAAAATACTAACCAGATCTAAACCATTTGTTAGTCAAACTCGCTCTGAGAATGTCCAACCTCGCTCTAATACCATTTGATAGGACCTAGGTTCCCCAAAGCTCTGACACAACTTGTCAGAATTAAGAGCACACATGATTACCATTGTATAAGCAACTTAAGATGTGGAAATAACTAGAACTATAAGTAACTATCAATAAGAAATAGCACATAATATGAGAGGTAACACATAATTGTATTCAACACAGTTAAAAGGAAATTACAACAAAGAGATCACACTCTTCTTCCACTTTGTGGGCATACCAGTAATCTTCCCTCAAGAGTAATCTTCTCTCAATACAAGTCACAACACACAACTAACACAAGCTATTGTTCACCTCATTATACTACCAGTACAACTGAGTACGAACCGGTACTCCATGTAGATCTCACCATGATCTTGCTCCTTGATGTATTGCTGTCACCTTGGATCTTGCTCCCCCACCGATCTCCTTTTGACCCTTGCATACACACACCCCTACAGACCAACCTAATCTTACTTATCACATGTAGATCTCCTCCATGATCTTGCAACACCCTGTAGATCAAACCTGATCTTACATACATGAAGAATCCTACTTGATTCTACCATGGGAAGAACTCTCCTAGTTTTACACTTTACAATATAGCCCCATGGGTCTATTATATAGATCCCATGCATACACTAATTTAGACAAGCGGCTCAAGACTCGAAGTAGTCTTTAACATGCAAATAACCCATTCAACTAACTAACTGTTTGTCAATAGTAGTTCTAGAACCACACAGGTGACCAACATCGGTCCATGTTTACCTAGAGGTGACCGATGTCAACTGACTCCTACCGATGTTGGTTACTTTCTATCGACCCCTGCCTGACGTCAGTTGTGGCCTGCCGATGTCAGTGGTTGTGACACTCTGCAACCCTCCATGTTTACATCTGGGTGGAGCTTTTAGCTCCACAACCTAACAATTATCTCCCACTTGGAGATAAATAGCTGCACCTGTACTTATACCAGTACATTGTCTAATCTGCATCCTGGATTGTATTCCTCTTCAAGCTCAATCTTGAAGACTACCCACCACACTCCTTGTGGTGTTAATCTTGTGCCTGAATTTCTCCATTCTTAGCTTACCTTCTTCTGCCGTTGCTATACTCCTACTGAAATAAAAACCCCTGTGAGTAACCTATAATCAACACACACTAACCAGATTTGAACCATCTGTTAGTCAAACCTCGCTTTGAGAACCTCCAACCTCGCTCTGATACCATTTGATAGGACCTAGGTTCCCCAAAGCTCTGACACAACTTGTCAGATTTAAGAGCACACATGATTACCATTATATAAGAAACTTAAGATGCAGAAATAATTAGAAGTACAAGTAACTAGCAATGAGAAATAACACAGAATATGAGAGGCAACACATAATTGTATTCAACTCAGTTAGAAGGAAATTACAACAAAGAGATCACACTCTTCTTCCACTTTGTGGGCATACCAGTAATCTTCCCTCAAGAGTAATCTGCTCTCAATACAGGTCACAACACAACTAACACAAGCTGTTGTTCACCTCATTGTACTGCCAGTACAACTGAGTACGAATCGGTACTCCAAGTAGATCTCACCATGATCTTGATCCTTGATGTATTGCTGTCACCTTGGATCTTGCTCCCCCACCGATCTCCTTTTGACCCTCGCATACACACACCCCTGCAGACCAACCTGATCTTACTTATCACATGTAGATCTCCACCATGATCTTGCAACAACCTGCAGACCAAACTTGATCTTACATACATGAAGAATCCTACTTGATTCTATCATGGGAAGAACTCTCCTAGTTCTACACTTTATAATACAGCCCCATGGGTCTATTATATAGATCCCATGCATACACTAATTTAGACAAGCAGCTCAAGACTCAAAGTAGTCTTTAATATGCAAATAACCCATTTAACTAACTGATTATTTGTCAACAGTAGTTCTGGAACTGCACAGGTGACTGATGTCGGTCCCTATCTGCCTGGAGGTGACCGACATCGGCTGACTCTTGTCGATGTCGATTACTTTTTGTCGACCCCTGCCTGATGTCAGTTGTGGCTTGTTGACGTCAGTGACTGTGACACTCAGAAACCATCCATGTTTGCATCTAGGTGAAGCTTTTAGCTCCACAACCTAACAATCTCCCACTTGGAGATAAATAGCTACACCTATACCTATACCAGTACAGTGTCTAATTTGCATCCTAGCTTGTATTCCTCTTCAAGCTCAATCTTGAAGACTACCCACCACACTCCTTGTGGTGTTAATCCTGTGCCTAAATTTCTTCATTCTTAGCTTACCTTCTTCTGCCATTGCTATACTCCCACTCAAATAGAAACCCCTGTGAGTAACCTGTAATAAAAAAACACTAACCAAATCTGAACCATCTGTTAGTCAAACTCACTCTGAGAACATCCAACCTTGCTTTGATACGATTTGATAGGATCTAGGTTCCCCAAATCTCTGACACAACTTGTTAGAATTAAGAGCACACATGATTACCATTGTATAAGCAACTTAAGATGTGGAAATAACCAGAAGTACAAGTAACTATCAATGAGAAATAGCACATAATATGAGAGGCAACACATAATTATATTCAACTCAATTAGAAGGAAATTACAACAAAGAGATCACACTCTTCTTCCACTTTGTGGGCATACCAATAATCTTCCCTCAAGAGTAATCTTCTCTCAATACAGGTCACAACACATAGCTAACACAAGCTGTTGTTCACCTCATTATACTACCAGTACAACCAAGTATGAACCGGTACTCCAAGTAGATCTCACCATGATCTTGCTCCTTGATGTATTGTTGTCACCTTGGATCTTGCTCTCCCACCGATCTCCTTTTGACCCTCACATACACACACCCCTACATACCAACCTGATCTTACTTATCACATGTAGATCTCCTCCATGATCTTGCAACACTCTACAGATCAAACCTGATCTTACATACATGAAGAATCCTACTTGATTCTACCATGGGAAGAACTCTCTTAGTTCTAAACTTTACAATACATCCCCATGGGTCTATTATATAGATCCCATGCATACACTAATTTAGACAAGTGGCTCAAGACTTGAAGTAGTCTTTAACATGCAAAAAACCCATTCAACTAATTGACTGTTCATCAACAACAGTTCTAGAACTGCACAGGTGACCGACGTCGGTCCGTGTCTGCCTAGAGGTGACTGATGTCGGTTGACTCCTGCCGATGTCAGTTGCTTTTTGTCAACCCCTGCCCGACATTGGTTGTGGCTTGCTGACATCGGCAATTGTGACACTCAACAACCCTCCATGTTTGCATCTGGGTGAAGCTTTTAGCTCCACAACCTAATAGCAGGGATCTCAAAACTATCTAAATCACTCGTGTACCCTTCAACTAATGGGATGTTAGAGAATAAGGGGTGTGTGTGAAGAGGAAAAAATTGATCACGTCTTACTTGATAGCTTGAGCCTTAACCCACAATAGGTTTCCAAACTTGGGTTCTTCTGGAAGGGATATTCAATTTAGGGATAAGATTTTTTGAAGGATTCCTTTGGAAATAAGATATAGTACCCTCCAAGTTTGTAGAGCTAAAGAGAGGGTTCAAAAATAAAAGAAGGTACAAATAGTACGCACTAGTACTCTAAACCTATGATAGAATGGAGTTACCACTAGAAATAATACTTCTATACCAATAAAAACCAAGAACAACTACAAAGAGAGGCTAACTCTTACACCCTAATAACACCCTTTAAAGATGTTAAATATATTCCCATAGTCAAGGGTAAATGTTTTAAAGAGTATTATGAGAGCAATAATATAATAAGTATGAGAAACTCAAATTGGAAGAAAGTCAAGTGAAACACTCAATATTTTTTGACAACCATGCCCATAACAAATGTGATAAGTCCCTAGAAATGGTGCCAAAAAAGGCTTATGGGTTCCTAGTCATGCATCGCTATCACTCAACCTCACATGCCTTGGAAGCAAGATCAAGAATGGGAGTACAAGTTAAAGGTCAGGAGCCATGAAGATATTTCATTAGATATAGGGAGGGCTCAACACCTTGAAGGAAATAAATAGGGACAATGATCATGAGAGGCTCGACAAAGGGGATGGTTAGTTCCCTACTACTTTTGGCTCTACCTGAACCAAGGTGAAAGGACCTATGGGTGGGGGTAGCTAGTTTTGGTGAAAGGATTTTAAACCTTCAATATTAACGGGGATTTGAAATTAGGGAAGAGGGAATATGATGAAAGCATAACTAGACTCACACACTCCACCCTGGAAGGGTTGTCACATGAAATGCATGAATGCTTAAGTCATATAAAAGCTAGCTAAGACAAGTGGAAAAATGGCTACAATCTTCAATGTAGAGATTTTTGTTGATTTAAAAGGGTTAAGTGAGGATGGAAGTGATATGATTTTGAGCATATAAAGTGAATACACTTTAGGTGAATAATGTATAGTGCATTTGTCAGGTAGGTAGCACTTATGGTATGTTAGTTGTATGTCGTATGTGGGGTAGAGCAGGGTAGGACAATGTTTACAAGAAAAGTTCAATGAAAAGAAGTGGAGGGATAATAACTAAATATGGAGGGGTTAAAACAATCATGATATCTCCTTTATCAATAAATGCTTGTTTAATTCTAAAAATAGCTAGGAAGAAACTACACACATATGGTCCTTGAAAGATTACAAGTAACAATATAGGTTACCTTTCAATAATTCTTTCCTATTGCATCCATGAGCCCAGGAATACCCTTAAAAAGGATATCAATGCTTCATTCCCTAAAATTTAAAATATAAAGGATTTTATGTTTTGGTTTCACCTTCCAAATGACCACCATAAAAAAACATACACTAGACAACCAATCTATTTAACTTGTGAAAAGAAACATTGCATTTGAACAACAAGATAGAATGGAAACCATAAACATATTTAATTTATTTAATAGGAAAATATTGATCACAACACATATATTTAAAATTAGATATCATAAGACACTCTGCAAAAATGACTATGTAAAAAGGGAACATCATAGATGATCTCAAAGCTTGCCAATGATTTTACAAATGAAATTGATTTGGCACCAGGGCACTACATAGGGATGACTCTCTAAGCTATCTCTTTTACACTCAAATTTTTTATCTGACCATTGTAAAGGGATAGAAACCCTTTACTTATATAATTCCATAACCATACTTGGCATATTCTATAAAGATACTACATTTGGAAGATTCCTTCACGGGCTTAGAGTTTGTTGTAATGAACTTGATTCCTCAAACCTATAGGTGTGCTCTTGTGATGATGAAGGTTATGATTTCCCACTATAAAAGAATATTTATAGTTATGTACACATAAAAGAGTCCATAAAGGACAAAATAAAACATTGTCCACTTGCACAAAGAAATAAAAACATGCCTTAATTAAACAAAACAAATTCATAAAGGGACATCCCACTACCAGGAAAAATAAAAAAGTTCCTTAAAAGTAAAAGAGTTAAAAAGGAGAAAAGGATAAGAAGAGAAAGGGAGGTATGGGATAATTTCCTTTTTGGGAAAGAAACTAGGGGTATCTCATCATCATGTCTTTCACCAGCTTGTCTTTGTGTGTAACAATTTCTTTGATCATACTAACAAGGATTATTCTATTTGGGCCCATCTGATACTTGAATTTGGTGTCATATTCCTCTAACCAATTGGTGGTTCTCTAGATCACTCCCTTTTTATTTCATATCAATGCTTCTAATTTGTCACAAGATTTTTTGAGAGATATCAGGTCCTTTATTTTTTGTCCTTTAAAAGCTCCATGAGGTAAATTGATGAGATCCTTTAGAGGCTTCTCTAATGATTCTTTTGTTAGGTCCACCACACCATCTAGCTTTAGCATTTCTCTCAAAATGGCCTCAATCTTTGTTTTTACAGTCTTGAGAGACTGCTTTTCTCCTTTTAAATCAAAATTTCCATCCTTGAGCATGGTGAGCATGTGCTTTATGGCCAATTAGCACTCTTTGGGCATCTTAGTATTATCTAGAGAGATAATGTTCTCTATGATTAATACATCCTTGCCCATATTACATATTTCATCTATTTTGGGCCTAAGTGCCTCCCAAATTTTTATATCAACATTATAAATAGATGATAGGGAGCTACACTCTCCTCACCTATCTATCTCATCATCTAGCCATCCCATAGCTGTATGAATTACTTCTTGGCCTCAAGTTATCAAATCCTATTGCCAATCTTTTGTCACCCATCCTTTGATCTTTAAATCTTCACCATGAAAATTGTCCAGTGTTTTAAGGGGGATATGGGAAAGGTCAAGAGCCTAGATGATTGTTAGAGTCACTACCTGAGGCTCACTTAGTAAATTTTGCAAGTAATTGATCATATCTTGATTTTTTCCTTTAATTCCTCCATGGTGGCTTTATATTTATCCATTTTTTGTGTTACTATGTCATCTAAGACTTGTGAAGTATGATTTAATTTATTCTTTGATGGCTCCTTGATATTATAGTGGTAGATGGAATAGTTTTTTTAGGGGAGTATCCTTGTTCAGTGCATCTAAAGGAGGAATTGCTACTTCAACACTTCTTTCCCTTATGCCAGTGAATATCATTTTGACATGCATCTTGGCCTTCTTTGGGGGCTTGGAATTTTTCTATTAAATAATTTGGGCTATATCTATATCCCCTACTTTACTCATCACATCCTTTTTTCCTTCACTTGGTCTATAATCCAAAGAAGGGGCTTGGTCTAGAAAATCACTAAATTTGTAGATGCTGAGGATGGCCTTATAGTAGTGATGAGTGGTGTCAGTGGGGAAACAACTGTTGGGAGCATCACTAGTTTAGGAGGAGGGATTACATAAATTGCTATGTGTCTTCATCACCTACCTACTCTTCTTTTTCCTCCTCTACGACAGGCTCAACTTGTTCTAAAACTTTGAAATTAGACCCAGGCTAGTGAGACTCCATGTGCAATTTGTCAATGGAACTCCCTTTTTTATGTGTTGGATGGAGGATAGAAAAATGGCTTCTCCTTTTGTAACACCTTGGGTTGCTAGGTTTGTAGAGGGTATGGTGACTTCCTTGTCATGTTTAGGTGACTCTCTACCAATCATGGCCTCAGAACCTTTATTCTTCTCTAACTCATGCACCTTTATGGTGGGGAGAATCCCTTGGGGGATTTTTATTAAAGTAGCATCCTCGGGGGCACTCTCCTTGACACCTTTATTGACCTTTGAAATTGTAGGGGTGCCCATTTGTAGGCTTGATCCCTTGTCTCCTATTTTATATTTCTCTTATTCTCCCACCTTTACGCTACTACTGGGGGATTAAATTTCATTCCTAGGTGCACCCTGATCCCCATCATCTTTATTCAAGGTGTTCTTGACTTCATTGACTTTTTACTACCTAGGAGATTGAAAAAGAACATTTTGGGCAAATGCCTCTATTTTTGGGGAGTGGCATTATTTTTTAGCAGGGGCTTTTACTTGGGTGGCCACCTCAGCATGAAGCTTCACAACATAATCAAAATATACAGGGTCATCTAAAGTCTTGGCCCCTTTTTCATCACCTTTACCTTCATCTATTGTAGTTTCCCCTTTTATAGATGTTCCTTTTATCAAGAATTTTTATGAGAAGTGATGTTTCTCCCTATGAGTCCTCTACCCAATTCTCACCTTAGGGGGAGTGAAGGCACACTATTTTTTCATTACCTTAGCTATCAACCTTTCTTCAATTTATTCCTCCCCCTTACTCATATCCATGATCCTCTATGTGTACGAAGCTTGATATTCTTTTTTCTCTAGGGGAAACTCCTTAACAATTAGGTCTTTGAATAAAACTATCCTTTGCTTGATCAGAGATTTGGATAGATGTTGGAGGGTCTTCTTGGCTCTCTTTTATTTTGGTTAATCCTCTTGTTCCTCACTTCCTCTCTTCCTTGAATATATCTTTGAAGGAGACTCAACTGTAGCCTACTACAAAGGTGGGATAGTTGGGACTGGTTCTTGACTAGCCATGGGAGAAGTTGTTGAGATGGCCAACACCCCCAAAAATTCCCTTCCTAAAATCAAAATAAGGATGGTGCTAGCCGGTGTGACCTACCTTATGAGAATTTTATCCCAATTTTTTGTAAGGCTCATTATCTTTGAGAAAAACATCCCAAATTTGGATTGGGCTGCAATCATTTTCTTAATGTCCACCAGCTTGGTGAAGTCAGTGTCTCCCAGCTTTCTTTTCCTTATTTTTACTGTAGATGATGATGGGGCTAGAGGGTCACCACTATATGTAGGGAGGAATGCATTCAATTATTTCACTTTCCTCAAATATTAGAGGGTAAGGGTGTTTTATGCATTAAGGTCAATCTCATGCTCCTTCAACCACCTAAAGGTTCTCCTCATTATCTATGTCACTCACCTAGGGATGGAATCATTTTCTTCCTCAGTGAAATCTAGTAGAGCAATGGGCTAGGATTAAATATTGATCCTATTTTATGTGGAGGAGAGTGTCATCTTGTCATTAACCATGTATTTGGGGAGAGGAGTGATGTCATATGATATGACCTCTTACACTATTAACCTCATGTACTCCCACTTCTTGACATCTTCGGTGGTGCAATCAAAGCAAAGGTCTTCATAATGGGAATGATACCATATAATGTTTATCACCATATTTATCAACCACCTGATGTCACAATTAGGTCAAGGTGGCATATTACCAAGTGCATATAAACTCATTTCTAATTATAATCCCTTTGCATTAGTCACATAAGGGCATGAATAGAAGCCAATCACCATAGGAAACTTGAAAGGATTGTTTATCTTTTTTGCTACAATAATTTCATGCAGTGATAACATCTATCTACATAAATCCATTATTGACAATCTATAATCCAGGTATCTTGGAAATTTGAGTGGGCATCCAAAATACACACTCACCTTGATGTACATAAATGTTTTAACCTAAATATAGGTGGTGCCAAACTTTACCTATTTGGCTATTACAAACATTCTATTCAAGTTCCTTAGGGGGTATAACACACTCATCATAAGGTTAAAGAAGTAGTTATGCACCTTCAAAAAACTATTATTAGACCCTTTTGGGGTTACCTTAGGATATATCTCATATATCCTCATCCCCATGGGGTACCTGATAAGTCCTTAGAAAACCCTATTGTGTACCAAGATATACACTAGGCAGGAAGACATATAAAATGTACCTTGAAATTTATCCTTAGAGGTGATGGCTACTTGGAGGTACATCATCTATGCATGAAAATTATCATTTTAGATGGTGGCCTAATCGATCTTCTTCTTCCCTTCCAACATGTAGAGCATGATTAAAAACATCCATGTCTCAAACTTCTCAATAGTTGGTAGCCCATAAATTTTAATAGCCATGGCTATAACATACTGAGTCAACTCATTAAATTCTACCAACTTCAAGTTATTTGACATTATTAAGACTTTGGTTATTTTTTTGGTTAGCCAACATGAGTTTACTACCTCCCAGATGGCTTTCTTATCCTTGTCAATGTATTATTGGCATTCCTCAATGCTGAGTGTGATTCTTTCTCGTTAAGGTGGAATACCAATCATGGTGATGAGGGCATCTAGAGTAAAGGAACATATTATTAAATGACTACCATTGATGATGGTTTTGGTATCTGGTTGATATGCTTGAGTACATTCTATGATGAGCTCTGGGTATAGAGAAGCCAAGGGAAATGTTGTTGGTGTGATGTAGCTCATGCCAACATTGACAACTACTTGTGTGGGGTTGGGGTCTTGCAAAACATTTACTAGTGCCCCAAAATCTAAATTCATAACATTAGTGTCCTTGGTTGAATCCAATAATGATATGATGCTTCCCTTTGATGTTATTGAAGTAGATTCCATTGGTATTAGTGGAGGTTACACACATGTGAAATTTAAAAATCTTTGAAATATGCACTCTAATTCACTATATTCACATTATTCTTCGCTCTAACACACTTAGTCACTTGGAATCATAAATATTTATCTCTAAATATGAAAGGTAAGTTAAAATTAAGAATAAAACTTAATTATAGTCCCTTACATTTTAGAATTAGGGTTACCATTAATGTTCCTAGATAAGGTGGTAAATCAACACCTACCCCCATTACTTTCTTGAACTCATTTGAAAAATAGAGGGAAAGTGCAAGGCCTTCCCTTGCATGATAAATAACCACTCTTTCACAATACATGGCAAAATATGAGTGAAACATAGATTTAAAAAAAAAACTCTTATTCAAGTCTTTGAGGATTTTATCACCTTTTATACCTGTTATGACATTCTAGTGTTGTGGGATAAAAAGTCCTGAGTCCTCGATGATACCAAGGACACAACTTGCAATGATCCGTATTTTGAAAAAACTTGGGCATTCGGGGCTTCGGGGACCTTTTGGAAAATGTCCATAAAATTGAGTGAGGCAATTTCCAAAAAGGTCCCAAAGTTAACAAGCACCTAAGCACCTCCACATGGCATGAATATTTTTTATTATTAAAAATAGACATTGGGGCCCTAGGTATATTTAGCACCATGTCCATAAAAAGGTAAGTGGGGAAATTTTTCAAAGAGGCCCAAAACATCTGAGGGCTTGATGTTTTACCAAGTGTCCAAATCAAAAAGGAACTAAGATCATGACCACTTTTTCCACTTATACCAACTTTCTTCAAAAAAGGGGAGGAGTGCAAAATCCTCCCATCTCCTAAATCTCACTCTCAGGGGGGTCCCTAAAGTCAAATACATATTTTTCATTTGGTTCATTAGACTGCTCCTCACCTTAATCACCAAAACACAAAGTGTAACATGATATTTTTATTTGGGACACTGACATACTTCCTCTTTTGAGCATGAAAGATCTATGATTTGGAAAAAGACTTGGTTATACCCTCATTTTTTTATTGTAAACTCTCATGCCATGGAATCCTTGCTCCATACGTGCTTAATTTTTTAATCTTTCCTAAGCATTACTTAGGTATTTTCCATCTTTGATAGACATCCCTCTAGACTCGTCTAACCAAGATAATAGACATGATTGCTCAAATTACATGCCCCAACCTTTCCTCTTGATGAGGAATGTAGGAAACTAAAACATTAAAGCTCACTTAGCTCTGACATAGGGAATTTACCATACAAAGACCCAAATTACTTGATCCGTAAACTACACTAATACACTCAAAGTGAAGTTTTAAGTATGAATACTGAATTTCTCAAACTTAACAAATTCTTGAAATAATCAAAAGAACTTGCAAAATGTTTGGAAAAAATGTTCTCGGTTGTTGAGTTGGATTGGAATTGTCAAAAGACTTGTTACTTCCATATACCAATTAAACCATTTTTTTTAATAACGTTATGTCATAATTGTCAAAATTTGAATCACTTGCATGAGTTCATTTACTAATTAAAATCAAATCAGCAAATTGAAACAATAACATGTATCAAATGACAATTACCAAAAACACAAAATCTGATAACAGAGTTCGGCATATTTTGCCTACGTCTCTGGGTCCGCCCAATAGTGAGGACCGTTTATATTAAATTTGTGCAACAAATGGCTTACAAATTATTTGAAACATTACACAACTTCCCTCAGGCCTAATCTCTATCCAAGAACTCCACCTCACTAATATACTCAAACTCAGCCACACAGAAATTCTTCCTCAGTCTTCAACCCCTTTCAAATGTGCTCTAGTCCTTCATTCAAACTATTGGTATATCCAAATAATAATAAAAATATTCTCTTTCAATTACAAAAATTAACTAAAAGGCTTACCTTCTATTTGTATAGGTCAGAAATTGGATTAAAATCCACTTGACAAAGCTATCTCCAAGATTAAACTAGCTCTCGGCCTCTTAAAATAAAAAATACACAATCCTACGAAGGTTTAATTCAAATATAGGTTCATGCATTTTATAACACTTCCACGTCTGTAGCTTGGTCGGTTAAGGCTTATCCCTTTTGCATGGGAGGTCATGAGTTCAAGTCTTGTCCCATTCTATTTGGGTGCTTGACTTATCATTTTAATCCCACATTAGATAAATGGGAGTGGCTTTATGATTTAAATGAGTTGGCAGCCTCCTTTGAATCTACCAACACCCCGCGCCCCCCCCCCCCCCTTTTGGTGGGCTTAAGGCACCAAGTATAGCTTGTACATTAGTTCAAGTACCAACTTAGCCTATGTTGGTTCAGCATGTCTATTCTCATTCTATGTGGCATGTTCAGTCTCCAAAGTTAGCATATATCTTGAGCTCCCATGAGACTTGGCAATATTAGGTGGAATTTCTCATGGTCTCCAAACATATCCTTATCTCGAGTAATGTGAACTCAGCATAATGAGTGGAGGTGACATGGCATGTTGGTTTCTCCCATGTGGCTGGGGCTCACTTGGTAAATAATAAATTATAAAGCTATTTAAAAAATACTATTTAAATATAATGCATTATCCATACACGTTGTCAAAGACAAAAATCACCCAAATTTTTAGACACCCATTGACTACCATGTGTCACCACCTGATTGGACCACTTGGCATGTCCACATTGCCACGTCATCTTGCGACACCACATTTTTCCCTATTACATCAGAACTTTAGCGGCCTATAACTTTTGCATACGGTGTCTATTTTGTAAACTGTGAAAAGCGTTAGAAAGCTCTCAATGAGATCTACACTGTGAAATTGGTTTTGTCACAAATTGGAAACTATTTTTGAATTAAACTCCAGATTATTGCTCTAGTGAAATTTTGGGCACTAACAAAAGATTCTAATAGGTATTTTGAATCTATTGTTATCTTCTATTTCATGTATTCCTAACTAATATGCCTGCTCAGTCACTCTGTTCACCTATAGGAGGGCTTAAATAGGGGGCTAAGAAGGTCAAAAGAGTATCAAATCATGTAGGGAGACCTTATTTAAAACCTTTCATATTGAAGAAGACCATGGAATTTTTTTTTTGAAGTGATAGAATGAAAAGTAAGCCATGAGGAATCTCCCTAAGGTGATGACTAATTTTTCTGGGAACTAGTCCCTATGTTGAGCAAACAGAGGCCTTAGACATTTTGGTAGACCTCCCAAGTCAAAATTTTAAAAGGTTTTTGGTCTTATAATTTGGTGGACATGTATCCTCTAGCTCCTTCAAGGAATATACCAAGTTTGGAGAGGAAATAATAGAAGGTGATAGGTCTTTGAGGATTTTGAAAAGACTCCAAAACACAATGAGATGTTTTAGTACTATCTAAAGGATTATGAATATATGGATGGTTTTGACACCTTGAATAGAAAAAAATACATCCCCTCATATTAAAAATGGTTTGAGGGATGAGATGTAATAAATGGTTTGAAATATCAATATGGAGAAGGTAAAATTTTGTGTTTTAACCTTCTAGGCTCATGCCCTATCTGTACATTGTGTTATTAACTCCTACAATAGGCTCTCCAAAAGGAAGCTATCCCAGTCAAGAATAAAATGTATTATTTTGAGTCTTAAATAGGGAATATATATATGATAAAGTGACATATGTATTATGGAACCTCAAATTATGTCTAAAAGAGTTTATACACATCATGAAAAAGCTAGAGAAGAGTTAATACCTATAGGCCTAGTGGAAATAATGACATTTTTTATTGCTTTAAGAAGGTCTAAAGGCATCCACACTTGCTTAGGTGGCTAGGTAATTTTAGGGACATATTGATAACCTATAAGATAATCTATAAAGTTTATAAAAGGTTACATGACCTCTTTTATGTACTCATAACCCATACAAATTCTTGAAGATTATACCTATAACTGCTAAAGGAGGACTATAGATAGGCAATACGCAAGCTTTGTCACTTTTTGAGGTTAAAAATAAGATAGAGGTGATTAAAATGTTTCCAAACATTAATAAAGTGACTCTAATAATCTTTGAAGATACATTTGAACTTTGTTTCAAGTTTAAGAGATCCAAAATAAGCTATAGAGGTGAGAAAAGACTATCCTAATCAAAGACCTAAGCATAAGATTTGATGATTGGCTTGAGAATGATCATATGAGTTATAATAATTAGGAGGTATTTTGATATAATAAATTAAATTAAAACTTAATACATTTCAAAAAAGTTCTAAACAAGCCATATCAACTCCTACAGCTAACCCAAGGTGTCTCAGCCCTATTTTAGGTAGTCCACAGATTCTATGCTAGAGAAGAGGTGTTTGAAGGTTAAAGTGTAAAAGGAGGAATTAAGTGAATGAAAGGAATAAAAAATATGTTTTTAAATCAATAAGGATCCTAAAATTCCATTCCTAATTCCTAATACCTCCACAATAACCTATAGGTAGGACTGCGGCAGTCAAGGTAGGGTTTTAGCTTTGAAGGAACAAAATGAGATGTGGACTACCTAGAGAGGAAAGGAAGGTTAAAATAATTATAATATGATTATATATGATAAAATTAATGTAATATCATGTACACTACCCTTTAAATATTCCTAAACACCTTTCTCCCTTGGCAAATGAGCTCAATTTGTACAAACAAGGAAACCCTTGGTTCAAGGGGTAAACATGAAGAATTCACTAAGGAAAAAGGTTTTAGATGGATTAAAAATATCCATGAGAATTAAATTAAGTTTAATATAATTTATAAATATATTATAAGAATTAAATTAGTTTTTAAGGATCATCTATAAGGAGGTTTAGGCAAAAGTGTAAGAAAACAAGGTTTTTACCCCCTTTTTTGAGAGGATTGAGTTGGTTAGGTGCCAAAATGAGGGATTATGACCTTTAACTTCAGTAAAGATTCTAATTATAACCTTATTAAGCCCCAAAAACTACAATTTTTTAATAATTAATAGGGATATATCTCTCTATTTTGTCTCAGAGATCAACCACTTAGGAAAATCAAAACTTTGGTCTACCAAGCAAAAACTGGAAAAATGAGTGAATGATCAAAGATGGGTCCTTGGGATATTAAATAAAAAGTGGGTGATGTGTATGTAAGGTATAATAATTATTATAGACAATCAAAATATCTCTAATTCCTCAGAATGACCTGGTTATGCATGCATACAATCCATTTTGGTGTGGTTTCACTAGACTAAGCTGACAAAAGAGAAGAAAAGTGATTAAAGGGGTGTTGGAGAAGTTATGTCATGGTTTTTTAAGTATAAATGGAGTGTGATAATCCACAAGAGACTATTATAATCTTGTTATATCAGCTTAAGTGGCTCAAAATAGTAGAGAATCTACTAAACCCACTAGGTTTCAAAGAGACCTAGAACCATGCTGAGGTCTATCTTCATTTCTATCCCTTTGGATGATATGTAGTTGATTGGAACATGATAATAAGATGTTAATAGACATTTTTATTCTATTAGAGTGTAGAGAAACCTAAAAGAGATAATTTTATAGCCTTCACACAACCCAAGCATGGAAAAGGAAAAGAAAACAAGTTTGATGGGTGTTTTCAAATACTCATATCTTTCCCAAGGATATGAATGGGAACCAGAGGAATTGAGAGAATTTATAAGGGAACATTATAATAAATCTTGTAAAATTTTGAGGTAGGTCCAATATCCAAGCTTTATGAACAAAGTTTAAGACCTGAAATCACTCCAAAACCATTGTAAACCCTCACTACCGACCTGATTGGGAAGATAAAGCAATTGAAGCATGAGGATGGGGTGGAAGTGACATGAAACAACTTGGAAGTGACAAAAAAATCTTCAAGGACCCTCCACATGTGATTGATATATAAGGAACCTATACAGATGGTATAGAACATGTCTCTTTTTGACATTTTGGTATGTTTTATAGGATTAGGAAGGTTTCAAATGACCAAATCACTAATGGGAGAGAGATTAGGAATTTTTATAAGTCATCATGGCCATTTTTTTAACTATTTAATCTCATAAACCTATCTTCTACCTCTCTCATTACAACCAGTCTAGTGGGCAGATAGTGAACACTTAGGAGAAAGTGGTGAAAATTTAAATGGAAAGACTTTTAAGGCTAATTTGATGAAACTAATGATATGAAATACATTGAATCATGTCATACCTCATTTTTCATGGATTTTATTGAAAAATTGGGAAGGTTTTGGGTGCCAAGTGTGAGAGGTGCATGGAGAGAGGTCATTTTGGGATTGTCATGGATGATTGTGCATGGCTAAAAGAATAGGAATGATTAGTGGCTAATCCAATGCATGTGAGGGATTATTTGTAAAACCTACTACTTAGATCCATCATCATACTTGATCATATGTAGTGATAAGGTAGTTTTTAAAGTCAAATCATGAAGGATAATTTCTTATGCATGTACAAGGGAACCTATCCCACATATGGAGGAACTAGCTAAGTTTGAGGGACATTTGTCCTTATTTATCTTTAGGACCTATCTCATACATGATTCTATGACTATTATAACTCCTTATCCTTATTTTAAAATCATCTTAATGACTCTTGAGCTCCCCTTTCTCTCTCTTCTCACATTTTTTATAAATTCTAGCCTTTTTGGCATTGTAATAGATCTCTCCACCTTGGTATGGTGAATCCATACAAAATTTTTGCCTTGAGATAATAAATATAGTTTTTTTTACCTCATTCAATATTTTACTAAGTGTACATAATGGTTATTGGTCTTGTGCAAGTGCAGTTTTCTTTACCTTCACATGTTACTCTTCTTAGTACCTTATGTGTTTTGGAATCTCTCTTTTGTAGGTCAATAAGAAGTGTCTGATGTTGATGTTGTAAGTGTAGTGAGTAGTCTATTAAATATAGTGTCTTAGAATGCCTACTATCTAATTCCTCCTATCCTAAGATATCTCTAAGACCCTATGTTGAAACATTGATGTCAGAGAGAAGGTTGTCATTGGATGAAGTGTATGTGCATACTTCTTCTTAGTTATAAGTACATGTCAAAGTGTGTGAGTAGAGAATATGTTTGGTGTATCACCTCATATAGAGTATATTTTCTTTCAATAATTCTTATCCCTTTTCATCCCCCCAAGTTTTAGTAGTAGGATTGAGCCATAGTGATGCATCAAGGGGAACTAGCCCCTAATCTAGAGATTCACCTTAATTTAGGGACACCCATAGCCCTAAGGTCGTTCTATTATGCCAATTAAATAAGGAGAGACTTGTCATATCCTAATTGGGTGAAAGTTTAAGTGATAATAATTAGTTTGGTATAACATATAATGATGAAGATTTTTATCTATAAAATAGATAGAAAGGTAATCACACTCAAATTTGGTATAATGTGTCTCATAATCAATGAGGCCTTAGCTAATGTAGTAAATAACATACTCACTTCCTATATCATCTTGTTGGGAAAGCATTGACCTGAATGAAATAGGTGTAGAAGAGGTATATAGAATTAATGGTTTATCATTAGAAGGTGGATGAAGTGTAGGTAGATGAAGTAATGATTCATTCATATTATTGAATACTTTTTGACATGGATCCATCCATTCTAAAGTTGTACCTTTTTTGAGAAGGGAATTGATGGAGTGAATGTAATAAGCCATTTTAGGGAAAAATCATCTAATTTCCCCATGTTTTCCTAAATAACTTTAAATATCAAGAATAGATTGAGGAATGGGCATGTTAACAATAGCAATACTTTTGGTGGGTCAACATCGATACCATGGAGAGAGACTAAGAATCCTAACTTTTTTCCAAATATGACTCCAAAAACACATTTTAAAGGATTAAGTATAACTTTGTATTTAAGAAGATGGTCAAATATGATAGCAAGATCAGAAAGATGGTTCTTGTGATGTTTGGATTTAGAAATAAGGTCATGCACACAAGTTTCAACAATTTTATGGATGAGACTATGAAAGGTGTGAGTCATAGCATATTGGTAGGTATATCTAGAATTTTTAATTCTAAAGGGAATTTTGACATAACAATAGGTTCCCCATTCCATGGTGAAATTAGTCTTATGTTGGTCCTCGAGAGAGATGTGAATCTGATTATATCTTGAAAAGCCATCCATAAGAGATAACATTTCATAACCAGCCATGGAAACAATGATGGTATCTATTGAAGGTAAGGGGAAGTTGTCCTTAGGATAACCAAGATTATGGTTGTGAAAATCAATACAAATGTAGATGACCATAGTGACCTTCTTCTAAATGAGAACAATGTTAGAAACTCATTAAGAATAATTCACTAGTTTAATGAATGCAACATTTAGTATAATGATTTCTTTATGACATAGATTAGTAACTTAGGGTGGGAATTTTTGTTGTTTTTTATGCACTGGCTTGGCATTAGGATAAGTGATGATGTTATGAACCACAATAATAACGTTAATGCCAGGCATGTTTTGGTAGGACCAAACAAATACCTCTTGATATTTATCAAAGAATAAGCTAAATTGTCATGCTCAGATGGTGAAAGTTATCAATAAATCATGATTGGTTGAGGAGAATATGGAGTACCATATTTGATACTATTTGTTTCTTCGATACGAATGGCATTAACATCTTAAAAAAGGTAAGGTGCATTAGGCAAGGCTGAAATTGGATTTGTTTTAGGATCAATGCTAGCAAAAAAGTTGTTACATCAAGGAGTTTTATTCTTGAAATTTCCAAGTTTATGATGATATCAAGTTAAGGTTATTGAGAATAAATTAACTCAATAATAGCTTCATCACTAGACAAGGTAGGAAGAGGACCATAATAGTCAATATCTAATTCAAGGTCTAGAATTTTATTGCCATGGTAATCAATTTGTAGACACCTAAATCTGGCCACCGATAACCTCCAATTAGGTTTTTTTAATAATTTATACCTAAAACACACAATTTGGCCTAAACACACTAAATCATGCTAAATGATGTGAAATTGATATATTCAAGTGCTGATTTTGGCCAAGGTATAACTAAATAGATCAATACAATTTATGGGCCAACTAACTTTGATCAGTTCATTTCAAGTCAAAATGCTAAATTTACACCTAGGTGCTCTAGATTTCTCTTTCCTATCAAACATCTTACACAATACATGTGCCTTTATTATTTTTCATTGGTAAGATCCTAAATTATAATACAATTCTAACTCATCTAACATCACCTTCCAATTCTAATCTAGTCAAATTTTGGACCAATAACAAGACATTCTAATCAATTTGAGTAATTTGTGCACAAAGTGCTTAATCATGCTTAAGAGATAATTAACCCAAATCAAGGCATAATTAATAATTACATGGAAACTTGTTGAATACTTATTTTTATAAATTAATATTGAATATCTACATCATCAAGTGACCTCATTTCTTGGGAAGACATCCATAGGCCATACATGCCACAAATATTAAGATTTATGCCCTCCATGCCTCATCAATGCCTTCTATGATTCCCTCCATGCCTCTTAATTACCCCTTCTTCCAATGTCATGATGAGGATAATTACAAATTTAATTCAAAAAATTTAATTAATCCTTAACCACACATCTCAATCTTGAGATGGACAGTTTAAGTTGATTCTGATCAAATCCAAAAATCTATAAATAAGAGGCCTCACTACATAATTTATAAGCTATTTTGGTGAAAAGTTATTATGCTAAAATATCTTCAAGAAGCTTAATTTATGAAAATTCATAATGTAATATTGGTTTCAAAAATCTTCAAGCAACTAGTGTTATAATGCTAAATTGATTCCAAGCCAAGCCAAGCCACAAGCCAAAGTTGCCAAGGAGAGATGGAGGTAGCCAATCTTCCATTGCCAAGGCCTTCATGAGCAAAGCTGAGTAGGCCACCATTACAAAGGCATTTGGATCATCCAAGGAAGGTGAAGGGATACTTTTTTTTCATTCCTTTCTTTCTAGTTGTGTTTGTCATTTGCTTTTGTTAACTAAGATCTCCCTAGTGTCTAGGCCTAGAGATGTTATGATATTAGTATGTTTTTTTCATCTTGTTTTCATTTTGGAACTAACACCATACTAACCATCCTCTCTTGAGTCAAATCCTATATCACATAATAAAACCATGGTCATTTAAAAGGTAGATCTACTCAAGTATCTACTATCTAAAATATCTATGTAAGGTAAAATGGCTAAATGGATCATGTTTCTTAGTGAGTTTGACATAGAGTATGTCAATTAGATGGTAATCAAGGGACAAGTTATTATAGATCAACTTGATGAAACAACTCTCATGGACACCCAACAACTCAAGTTTTAATTTCTTGATGAATCCATAATGACCATCATTGATACACCCCTTGAGGAGTAGCACTGGAAGTTGTATTTTGATGGTTCATTCACTACACATGGATCGAGGGTAGATCTATTATTTGTTACACCATAAGGGGATCTAATCCCTAAATAATTTATAATCAAATTTTATTATACAAACAACATGGCCAAGTATGAATCACTTATTGCAAGACTTTGACAAGTAGTACACTAGAATATATCTCATCTCCAAGTTTATGGTGATTCTCAATTAATCATCAATCAGGTTACATATCATTTTTAGACCAACGATGACAAAATAGTTCCATACAAAGCCATGGTTGACACTCTTAAACATCAAATTTCTAACATTCCATTTTATCACATACCAAGGGCTAGTAATAGAATTGTAGATGCCATGGCTACTATTGGTTCTCTAATTTGAAAAATAAACAAAGCTAGATAGTATCAGTTCCTCATCGAGAATTTGTCAGCACTAGCTCATGAACCTTCAACCATTTCCTTGATTTGTGATACAGTTGGTCCTAATTCTATCTAGTACTTAGACATTTATAACTACCTTCATGACCAATTTATACCACCTAATCTCTCTCAAAAACAAACCAAAGCCTTCATTCATCATTCCACTCATTATACTCTACTTGGATCCACTCTTTACTATCATAGTTTTGACAGAAATCTACTTCATTTTTAAACTTTGGTAGAGTCTACATTAGCATTAAGAGAATTTCATGAAGGAGTATGTAGAGCCCATTCTAGTGGGATAGTCCTATCCAAAAATCTCTTGCATACTAGTTATTATTGGCCCACAATAGATGCATATGCCACTACATATGTAAAGAAATGTGACAAATGTCAAAGGCATGCTAATATGATTCATGCCCCAGTAAAAACTCTAAAACCAATGTTGACACCATGGCCATTTTCTACATGGGGACTTGACCTCATTGAGAAGATCAACCCCACTTCATCTAATGGCCATAAACATATCCTTACCACCATCAAATATTTTTCTAAGTGGGTTGAAGCTATACCCCTCACTTACATGACTGGAAAGCAAATTTCCAAATTGATCTTTAACCATCTCATTTGCCACTATAGTATCCCTTCTGATATTATATCTGATAATGGATGATCATTTAAGAACAAGGATGTAGACTAGCTATGTACTAAATATAACATCACACAACACTTTTCTATAGCATATTACCCTCAAGGTAATGGCCAAGCTGAGGCATCCAATAAAATCATTGTCAATATTCTCAAAAAGATTGTTAATGATGCTAGTCATGATCGACACCTCCAGATATTCCTTGCCCTTTAGGTATATCATACCAATCATCATGCTCTCATAAGAGCCACTCCCTACTCACTTGTTTATGTTAATGAATCCATCCTTCCCATTAAGGTCGAATTACCTTCACTACGTATCTCTTTCAAGCATGTCCTAGATGATCATGACTATTAAGTATCTTGCCTATAAGAACTAGACATACTGCATGAGAAATACATGACCATGCTCAATAATCTTCAAGCATATCAAAACCAACTCAAATGACACTATAATCAGTGTGTTAAGTATAGAAAATTTAAACTTGGTGAACTTATTCTTTAAAAAAAACTAAAAGAATACCACAGCTGAGAAGAAGCATAAAGAGAAATTCAAACCAAACTAGATAGGGCCTTTTATCAACACTACAAATTATTGATTAGGCACATATAGGCTTACCGCACTAAATAGAGAGGAACTTCTAGAGTTGATGAATATTGTTCATCTCAAGTGGTATTATGCTTGATTACTAATGTGTATTATCTATAAGGACTATTTTAGTTATGCCTTTTTGTCACTATTCTTCTTTGTACAAATATCATCCTTATCCGTCCTCTTTGTCGTATCCACTTTCCATTTCTAACCTACTAGCCTAGTGTGTTATAAAGCCTAGCCTATTTGACCTTATTTTTTTCCATTCATTACACATTTTAAACATCAAGGTATCTAATCAGTTTCATCAGTTGGTTCAAGAACTTCAGATAGAGATCATATTTTGAGATAGTGTGATTAAAGTTTTGGTAGTTATATCCTTCATTTTTTATTCTTTTCTTACCACCGATATTGCTACTAATTATAACCACCTTTGGGAGAATTAGTACCATTGATCTATGCCATTGTGTCCTAGTTATAACTACCTATGGGAAAACTAGGGGAAATATTAAGCCTTGACATACCAACTCACCAATTCCTATGTCATACTATGCCTTTCTACCAACTATGCCTATTTAATTTGAATTGACTATTGCACTAGTCAAATTCCTCCATTATAATGGTATAACTACAGTGACTTGAGGTCCTACTCTGGGACTATGTAGGCAATGCTCAATACTTGTTTACGTTAGCTTAGTCACCCTTTTCCCCGTGCTCTCACTATTTTATGAGAAATATAAGCCATGCTCTTAATGTTTTGAGAGAAACCTAAGCCACACTCTTACCATTTTGTGAGAAACCTAAGCCACTCTCTCACCATTTTGTGAGCAACCTAAGCCATGCTCTCACCAATTTATGAGCAACCTAATCTATGCTTTCACCATTTTGTGAGCAACTTAAGCCACACTCTCACTATTTTATGAGAAACCTAAACCATGCTCTCACTATTTTGTGAGCAACCTAAGCCATGCTCTCAGCATTTTGCAAGAAACCTAAGCTACGCTCTTGCCATTTTGTGAGCTTGAACCATTTAGTGTCTCATTATTCTTGATTGAGTTGAGACACTCCAAAACACTTCCAAAAACATTTGTAAAATCATTAGAAAAAGAACAAAAAACATTGACCTCTTTTTTGCCTTAAGGATTCTGGGAACCCTTACTAAGTTATAAGAAAATCACTTGACATTTAGTTTCTCCATCCTTTTTGGCATTTTTATCTCACACACTTGCCATTTTTCAAGACCATTCCTATTCTTCTATCACATCCATTCTATTTGTTTTCTTCAGTTATAACATTCTTTCCATTCCCTGTGAGAACTACATTTGGCTTGAAGTTTGTTTTATTGGATATTACATCCATGGAACTATGTAGGTAGCATCAACTTGCCTAGTTCATATGGAGATAACTTAGCCACTCCCTTCATTTTCTTCTATTCCCCCATTTTGTTCACTTATTAAGTTGTTGCCTATTTTTCTAGGGGCAATAATCATAGGGTTTATATTAAATTGTTTATTTATTTGTTTCTACTTATTTAGTTTGTTTGTCTATCTATTTATTTAATTTTAATCACTATTGACTTGATTCAGTTTATGTGTGTTCATTGGGTGGTTCCTTGTCCCACACTTACACTTTAATCCATCGATATTCATATGTTTACATTATCATCATGGTTTATATCATTGGTGCATTGTTTTCTATTGAGAAATGGATTATGGGAGTTAGTACTCATACATAATTTGGCCAAGTCTTTATGGCATTCTATCATAAATCCTACCATCATAGGCTATAACAAATGTCAACTTCAAGAAGTCTATTCAATAATGGTTGCATCTCTTCGGTACCAACATCCTGATTTACTCCCAATCATATCCCAAATAGAGTAATTAGCCATAAAATAATTTTAACCTTTGTTAGTTTGGATGATCATCTCCCTATTAGTAGGTTATTACAATTCATCATTACCCTCTGTGTTAAGTTATCATCATCCTTGACCAAGTTTATTATGTTTGCCATTATTGAGGTCCAATGATTATAACTACCTATAGGAAAATCATTGCACATCATCCCACCTACATTTCTCAATGATTATAACCACCTTTGGGAAAATTATTATGTTTTCAGCACTTTACTTTTTTCACCCATATACAAGTATGTTATTATCTTATTTATCTATCCTAACTAGGGTATCTCCATCTTTTCAATGATTATAATTGCCTTTGGGAAAACCATTATGTTATCATACCATGTTACCACTATCAAGGTATAATTCTTATAACTACCTTTGGGTAAACCATTATACACCATCCCACTTGCATTCTCAATGCTTTTGACTACTTTTTCAATATCATTGTGTTTTCACCCCATCATCTTTCCTTTGTTTGGTCCCCTCATTTTTCTTCTTTCTTTTTGAGAGATCATTTGTCAACCTCCTTGTGCCAACCATTCCCTCAAGGGGGAATCATACAATTAGTTTATCATCATTGCAGTTGTAGGCATATAGGACATTTTTATTCTTTGAGAAGACGTTATTGTGTTTATAGCTTGCAATGCCTTCCCAAATGGGGGCAAATTGTAGACACCTAAATCTAGCCACTGATAACCTCTAATTAGGATTTTGACTAATTTCCACCTAAAATGCACAATTTGGCCTGAAAACACTAAAGCATGATAAATGATGTGAAACTAACATATTCAAGTGCCAATTTTTGCCAAGGTATCCCTAAATGGGGTAATTGAATTTATGGACTAGCTAACTTTGATCAATTCATTTTGAGTCAAAATGCCAAATTTGTACCTAGGTACTCTGGATTGCTCTTTCCTATCAAACCTCTTACACAAGAAACATGCCTTTGTTATTTATCCTTGGTAACATCCTAAATGGGAATATGGTTCCAATGCATCTGACATCACCTTCCAATTCTAATACAGTCAAATTTTGAACAAATAATAAGGCATTCTGATCAATTTGAGTAATTTGTGCACAAAGTGCTTAATCATGCTTAAGAGATAATTAACCCAAATCAAGGCATAATTAATAATTCTATGGAAACTTGTTAAATACTTATTTTTAAAAATGAATATTGAATATCTACATCATCAAGTGACCTCATTTCTTGGGAAGACATACCTAGGCCATAAATACCACAAAATATCAGGATTCATGCCCTCCATGCCTCATCAATGCCCTCCATTCCTCTTAATTTCCCCTTCTTCCAATGTCATGATGAGGATAATTACAAACTTAATTCCAAAAATTGAATTAATCATCAACCACACATCTCAATCTTGAGATGGATGGTTTAGGTTGATTATGATCAAATCCAAAAATCTATAAATATGAGGCCTCACAACATCATTTATAATATATTTTGGTGAAAATTTATTATTCTCAAATATCTTTAAGAAGCTTAATTTGTACAAAGTTATAATTCAAGATTGGTTCCAAAAAGCTTCAAAAAACTAGTGCTATAATGCCAAATTAATTCCGAGCCAAGCCAAGCCACAAGCCAAAGGTGCCAAGGAGAGATGGAAGTAGCCAAGCTTCCATTACCAAGGACTTCATGAGCACAAGATGAGCAATCCACCATTATAAAGTAATTTAGAGCATCCAAGGAAGGTGAAGGGATTTTGATGTTTTCATTCCTTGATTTCTAATTGTGTTTGTCATTTGCTTTCTTTAACTAAGCTCTCCCTAGTGTCTAGGCCTAGAGATGTTATGATATTAGTATGTTTATTTCATCTTGTTTTCATTTTGGAACTAACACCATAATAATCATCCTCTCTTGAGTCAAATTCCTAGATCACAATATTCAAAATGAATCTGATAGACATTGGTTTTCATGGCATCTATTATAATTTTAGAAGTAGACGAAGAGGATGGATTTGAAGAGATAGGACTATTGATATATTCAATGATAGGAGAAGAATATGAAGAAATGATAGGATCCATAAGATGTAGAGAAGATGTAAGAGCATCTATAGGTTTGGAAGGTGTAATTTGTTCTACCACCCAAGGAGTATTGATAAATGGAAAATTAGTGGGAGGTACATGACCCTCAAGATCTAAGTCATGATGTGTAGATATGGTATATACATCCTGATTGAAGGCATGAATTTGGGTTAAAATATTTTGATAGTGGTGGACATCCAGGTCTTTAAAGTGAGCTTGGTTCATGATATAATTGTCATCATATGTTAGAGAAATAAAACATTCTTGAGAATCAGGGGGAGTTTTAGAAGGTGAAATCCCAATATTTCTAAATGTATGAGGGGACATGATGAGAGGATCTTGGAATAATTTAGACACTCTAAGATCACTACAAGTGAAGGCATATTTCGATAATATGGCTCTTGATCATTACATGGAGGGGAAAAATTGGTAATCTCATCCATGATAGGAATAATATAATCTCAAGGGAAGAAAGGAGGAAGTCAATCCACAATATATGGAGGTACCTTCTTAGTATTACAAGTGTGCTATAACTCATTGGTTTCATCATCATCAAAATCTGCAAGAGTAACTTGAAGATCAGGATTCATGTTGATGAACTTAAGTAAAGGATAACTAATGAGTTTAGAAATGATAAGAATTTGATATTAAGGCTTAGGATTGGGAAGTTGGATGCTCCATGGGTTGGGATCAACTTCATGTTTGTAACATTTTTTGTTATGTAAGATTTCAATACATTGACTACAAGAAGAGGTGATGGCCCTCATTCAATGAGTCTATGGATGACCAATAAGAATGTTATAGGATAAAGGAAGATCAAGGAACATAAGCTTGGTTCTAATAGTCTTAGGTCCAATGGTTAATGGAAGCCAAATACATCCAAGTGGCTTTTGATTAGTCTCATCAAAGACACAAGTAAGATGGGTTTATTTAAGATGATCTTTATAATAACCAAGTTATTGAATGAGCCATAAGGATGTGATATTAATACTAGAACCTTTGTCAACTAAATTTTTTAAGATAAGGGTGGTATTAATGGATACTTTTATAAAGAGAGGTAGATCATCAGGGCAAAAAATAATTTCATCATTGATCATGTCCTCTTCAATAAATTCAATGGAAGGCTTGGAATAAAGACACATAGTTTCAATGGTATTGACATTAGTTAGTTAAGAATTGATAAAAGGTGGTTCTTCATCTATGGAAGATGGATATTTAATTTATTGAAGTTGTTGCATAATAAATTCACAATGATAGGGTGAAGTGCTAACAAACTCCATAAGAGGAATCTTTCAAGGCATAGATTTGAGTTCTTCAAGAAAATTCCAATGTGATTGAGAAGAACCAACATGATGTTTAGAAGGCAAATTAGATTTAGGAGGTATAGATGTGGTGGGAGGATTTAAAGGAGGAAGTTTTTCATTAGTTGCTTCTAAATCATCATGAGTGGTATCTTTAAGCAATTTTTCTTAATAAGATGGGTTATTAAGCTTGGTAACAGGATCCTTGTGAGCCAATTTATGATGATAATTAACCTTGGAAATTTTGACATATTAAGAGTTATTATTATATAAGTCATAATTGACATTGATCACATAAACATATTTGACATTTGATTAATTATTGTTTGAATAATATTTTTGATTATTAAAAGTGAAATCTTTAAAATTCTATCATTTTTGAGATGCGACAACATACTCTTGATGATGAAGTTTTATCATAGCCTCATGTTTGAATGAGTCACTAGGCATATAAGAAATGAAACATTTAGTGAGCCCTATACAAGATTCATGGGAATTTTCAATGTTGGCATGGAACCAATAGAATAGATTGGGATTATACCACTTAGGAGGATCATTGAGATAAATGAAAGGTTTCAAGGGAGGTAAAAATTGTTGCATTTTCTAAACTGAAAGAGGTGTATGAGATGGTAAAGGAACATCAAATTTGACAACTCTAGTTTTGGTTTACGAGGTATTACTAGTGATAACATTAGATTTTTGAAAATATCCTTTAATAAGTTTATGATTGGGTTTGAATTACTTCATAATAAAGTCTTAACACTTAGCTTGGTCAAGATATTCATTAAGAGTTTGAGGAGCAAAAGTTTAAACCTTATATTAAAGAGTGGGAGTCAAGGCGGTAATAAAGAGTTTGAATAAATTCATATCAGTCATATTATGATCATCTTTATGAGCTAAATATTTCCATCTTTTAATAAATCCATGAGCCAATTCATTAGGATATTGTTTAGCATTTATGAAGTGACTAAGAAAATTTTCAAAAAGATCATTATGTTGAAACTCTTTAACCAAAGGATTGACCAAATATTCGAGTTGCCAAATAGAATGTTAAGGAAGTTGATTATACCATTCTAATACATCATCAGTGAAAGTTTTGCCTAATAGTTTAGTTCTAGAAAATGTATTAGTATAGAGTTATTCTTTGTAAAGGTTACCAAAGGCTTTGAGGAATGAAGTAGGGTCTTTAGTCCCATCATATTTGATAGTTGGATTTAGTCCCATCATATTTGATAGTTGGATTTATGTTACTAATATCAATGGATGTAATGAAGGGAGATAAAGGCTCATTTTGAATGGTTTAGATCATCTTGTTATTCATTATGGGTTGAGGAATAACATTACCAAAGGCATACCTAAGAGGTGGAGAAATACAATTAGGATTAGCTTGAGGATGAATAGTTGGAGGTTGGTTAGTTAAATTGATAAATTGTTGTTGAAGTTTCATCATTTGGTTGGTATTATAGTTTTAAATGATGTCCATTTGTTGAATAACTTGAACTAAGAGTTGGGTTGTATCAGGTGGTGAGTTGTAGTTGGTTAAAGTAGTCCCCAAATTAGTGTTAGGGGGGAGGATTATTAGAAGAAGGGTTATTAATGGGATTGTTAAAGATATTTGTATCAATTACTCCTACAATGGTTTGTATATTTTGAGAGGTGTCTTGATAAGTAAGAAAGGATTAGATCCATCAACTTCATCTTGAGGTGTTATTTACATGATGTTATAGTTCATAGATGAAGGAGGAGAAGAGGTGCCCCAAGAGTGATGGTTATCTTGGGAGGAAAAGAGATGGAGGAATGAACATCCCATATAGTATCTAAATGGAATTTGGTTTTCCAAAAATATTATGATAGGAGACATCAATCTGAATGAAGAGAGATGAATAGGATGCAAAACTAGAGAAATGGGAAATTAGATTGAAAAATAGGAAAATTAGGAAACAAAACATGGTCAACCATATTAACCTAGTATAGGAAATAGGGCTTACAAATTGTACTATGTCAAACAGGTCAATCTAGTGTAGTGCACAAAAGCCATACAAAATTATAGGGTCGACTAGGTCAACCTAGTATAGTGAATAGGGAAGAGAAAAAGATTGATAATAATCCTAGAAATGAAACTAGATAATTTACAACTAATCTAAGTGCAAAAAGTAAACACACAATAAATTAAATTGATGTTGACCAATCTAATGCACACAAAATAAAATCTTTCACTAACACTAGATAATTTAAGCTTTTACACACATAATTTAATCAAAGAGTAAGAGAACAACTTGAAAGTAAAGATAAATAATTGGTCAAACTATAAAGTTAATTAGATTATTAAGAATGATTTTAAATGTAAAGGGAGATTGACTATAAGTAAGGTACTAGAAATCAATCTATGGATAGTTTCAGGTAAGTTTAGGATGATAGGGAATGTAGTGGAAATGATATATGATTGATAGTGGGTCCTACCCCCTCACTTCACACACCAAAATAATAAGGGTAATGGGTGCTTATCCAAAATATAACATTCACCATGCTTTATACTTTACCAGAGCATCAAGTTAGCTTACCCCTTGGTGATGAAATCCAAGTAGGTTGGCTTGGGTCATCAAATGTTTAAATGTTTGTTGATGTTTATGTGGTTTGGCCATGTGTGCATAAAATAGAAATAGTGAAACTAAGTGATTAATTAAAAATCCCCTAATTAGACTATGTGAATTATTCTAAGCATGAAAGCAACTGAAAAGAAATATGTGATTAACATAAATGTTTTATTCCAACTTTAAAATAAGTTATATTTGAGAAACAATATGGAAAATCATATAGAATAGGGTCAATAAGGTCAAACCTATATTGTGGAAGCAAAATTTGAAAGTGAACTAGGTCGGTGAAGTTGACCTAGTTATTTAAAAAAACATAGAACAACTAGGTCCACAGGGTTGACCTAGTTGACTGTGCAAAGCTATTTTTAAAGACTATAAACTATGAAAGGAAACTATAGAAAAATAAAGATATATAGAAATATAAATTAACCTAAATGGTTTAGGGATAAAAAGGAAGAGATTAATGATCTCAGATCTTAGAGAAAACTAGCAAAAACCTACAAACTAGGTCGAGCTAGACAATCAATCAATACAGGAACTTGTTGAAAAAGTGATGAAAATGCACTAGGTCAACGTGATTAACCTAGCAGGTTAAATAAGAAGTCTAAAAACCTAAAAAACTTACACTTGGTTGATTTGATCAATCTATTTATCTGAATAGAAATATGTAAGTTTTCAAAACCTATACTGGGTCGAGTCGGTCAAGCCAGTTACCTGTTCCTATAAACCTACACACATTGATAAATAACTAGGTTGATAGTGTCGATGCAACATAGTAAAGATATGATAAAAATAATGATGAATAGAAATTAAATAATTTAAAGAAATCTTGCAAATATTTGATTCATGTTAGGTTCACCAGAATGTATGCAATCATAAATGCATCATATCCATAAATTAATCCTAGATTGGATGAGATAGAGCACACCTACACTTCCAATTAGGGAGCATACAATTTTTAAGTGGGAGCATGACAAATGTGAGGATTTTATAGACATGATTAGGGGATCACTTATCATAACAAACCATGTGAGATAGGGTTCTAAATCTTATAATCTAGCACAATTGTATAACAACCCTAAAAGACTCCTATGATTTAATATTTCACTAATCTAATAACAAGAAAAGTAAACCTAATCTAGTACACACCAAAGCTTGTGGAACAAAGTGGGGGTTAGTAAATCAAAGTAATAAAAACATGTATAGGGAATTTCAAATAAAGTAAATATAATTAACACCCTAATACATGGAATATAAAGAGTAATATTATTTAAGCCAATACTTATGCTACTTCTCTCTATTAAAAAAGAAGAGAATAAAGTTAGAATATACTTACTTGAATATGAACCTATTGAGACTCAATCTCTCCATTGGTGAATGGGGATTCACAAGAGGTTGTTTTGGTTTACAAGGATCACTTTTTTAGGTAAAAGCATCCAAGACTTATCCATAAGACTAGATTCTCCATAAAAAGAAACGCAAGCTAAGTCTCCTCAAGTAGAATGGTGGAAGAGCAAATTATTAAGAAGCACGAGTGAATAATAAATCTTGATTGAATATTATAACAATTATCAAAATGACCTTATATTTATAGGCAAAAATTACTCTAAAATAATTCAAGAATATTGGCTATGTTAGGTTGACCCAGTTGACCTAGCACGTTTTCAGGCTAACTCACTAGGTTTTTGCTAGGTCGGCTGGGAGGCTAACAAATCAAAAGAGAGAAAGGGTCCCTAAATTGTACTAGGTCAACCAGGTTGACCTAGTATGATGAATAGGTTGAAAGGGTGCCAAGCAAATAAATGAAGGATATAAAGAGGAAAAGACCAGAAGACTAGGCAAGGGAGTAGAAACAACTTAGGGAAAGGTTTTAGGAACTAGTTAGATTGGTCATAATGTGGAAAAAGGGACAATGATTATATGAAGCACCAAAGGTTTTCCCACCCCATTCCTAGTGGACCCCTTAGGGTGTGAACTTAGAGAGATTAAGTCTCGATGGGGTTTTTCAAGATGTAAAGCATCTCTATTTGATAAAATTTGAAAATATTATGTGTATACAAGATGTAGATGTAGTTGGTATGTTTGATACATACTTAATATTATTGAATTACATAATATTCATTTCATGGTCTTGTCTAATATGTCATAATTCATGGAAATATTTGAACTTCTTAAAAACAATGGACTTATATAATAGAGAAAGCAATTTTTTTTGGAATATTTCTTATAACTTTTTATCTGCCATAAGATTGGTCATTTTGGTTAGCATGTCTTATATCTCAAGATATATTATTTAATAGCTTCATTGGTTCCTTGTTTTATTTTGTAAATTTGAGCATAATAAACCTTTTCAGATATATTAGTAGAAAAGTGTGCTAAAAACTAGTCTATAAAAGGTTTGAATGCTTTTACAAATTATATATGTAAATCATAGAACCACCTAAAATCATAGTCCTTAAGGATTCTTAGAAATAATTTGGTCAAAATTTTATCATTGTAAGCATAGTCAAGGCATGCCACATAAAAGGTTTGAATTTGTTGTTTAATATCACCCTTTCCATCATAAAATTTAAACTTAAATGCAAAAAATCTAGTTAGTAAAGGGTGCAAAGAGATCTAAAGTGCAAGAGGGTTATGCAACACATCTTGTGAATCTATATAATTAGGGGATTTTATATATTTTTATTCAATGTTTGTAACCTTTTCCTCCAAGGTCTTTATGACTTGAAGGAGTGTTCAAACTGTAGATATAGTGGGATTTAGATTAGCAATTTGATTAGTCACCAAAGGGGATGAAAACATGTTTTGAGTAGTAATAGGCATTGAAACTAATATTTGTTTTTAAAAAATGGGTAATTCCATGGTAGATGTAGTAATAGTAGTTATAGGAAACAAAGGTTTAAACACATAACATATGCCCCCACTAGAGGTATTAGGTGTAGACACTTAGTTTTGGCCACTTTCATGCCTAAAATAGGATTCACTAAAATTTATAACAAATGACACAATACTAAGCCTATAAATCACTTGAATTACCCAATTTCACCTGCTCGAGGGATTTAATTGCCCATAAAAGTGATGAGGCTAGCTTGTTTGGTATATTACCCTGTATGCATCACTAACCTAGTTTAATTTAAACCCTAGTCAAGTTATGACCTAATAATTTTGAACTTTTGGCCTATCAAGCTATTAATCCATAATATTTAAAATAATTAACCAAATACAAAGAGCACTAATCAATATTAATTACATTGCAAAACCTAATTAACTTGCCTAAACAAAAATTATAAGTCAAATTTGTGAATTTCATTTAAAAAAAGGAATTTTTAGCCAAATATGAATTCAAAAGGTCAAATGAGATAATAAAGTGATTTATTATCTCTTAAATATTCAAAAATATGAGTCAAACCTCACAAATATCTAAAGTGAGTTGTCATACCTCACAAATATATAAAACTGAGGTGTCAAGATTTCATCAGTACTTTGACCCAACCTAGGGTTAGACTAACTCAACCTAGGTTAATTTAGACTCAAATAAAGTTAGAATTTAAACTAACCTTCCTAGGGTTGGAGTTAGTTTTTTGAGTTATAAATACAAGTGCCCACACCATATTCCAAGAATCTTGTGTGTGTAAGGTTATTTTGATAGAATAACTTCTTGAAGCCTTTGAGAGTAGTTTTATAATGCCCAATTTATGTTAAGCTTCATACCAAGCCACAAGTGACTATTGGAGAGATGATGCCACCATGGAAGAGTATTACTAGAAGTCTCAAATTATCATAGGCTAAGCACAAACATCCTTATGCCAACAAGTAAGCATCAAATTTGATAAAGGAGGTAATAAATTTGTATTATATTTATCTCTATTTTGTGATCTTAATTATTATGTTATGCACTCCCTAGTTATTAGGTAAGAGTGTTTATTCCTATTGTATTGTTATGCTTGATTTTTTTATCATTTATACTAAAAAGGGACTAATCTACATATTATTTATTCTTTGAACACGTAAGGTACATAATGACATGCCTAGTGGGAATACACATCTCATATGGCTAAGGAAATGATATGATAACATTAGTTTTACTAATAAATGCATTCAATTCTTCAAGATTAGAGTTTTATCCTTGAAATATACGTCATTCTATTTTTTGAGTAAATGGTGGCTTTGCCATGTGTAATAGTGGCTTCACCATTTCCAAGTTTGTTTTCAATCTTTAATTTTACAAAGGCTTTAAAATGGTAGATTTGGCCTACTAAATGGTGGCTTTGTATAATTAATAGCTTTACTCCTATTGAGTGATGACTTTACAAGTTTCTCTCTATGTATGTGTTTGTAAAAAATCAATGGCTTCACTCTGCTAAATGGTAGCTTCACTCTATGTTTTTCCAAAACATGAGAGATTGAAATGTATTGTTATTTACTCACTTGATTTTTGGATTCTAGGAAAACAAACCCCCTAACATTTTATAGGATGTAAGGTGGAGAGAGAAAGAATTTTAAGCATGGTTAAAAACTCATATACATTTTATTTGGTGCTTAAATTCCACTTAGTCACATCTACATTTTAGTTTTTGAATTTTTTAAAAGTGTAAGGCCAAGGGGCCAAAATTTAAATCACACTTCAATTTAATGTTATTAAAAGGAACACACATTTTAGTTAGAGTTATTAAGATACTTTTCACTTTATGTTTATTTTTCTTTATTAGCTAGATTTCAAAGTTCATTAAACTTTTTTTCTTGTTTGTGGCAAATTATAAACTATTGCATGTATGATTTCCCCCATCCCCTTTAGGGAACTCAAGTGAGAAAAAGTGCTTAGTTTATTTCCATTATTTGAAAAGTTGTGTTAGGAATAATGTTGTTTATGTTCTCCCCAAGCTTCGAGTGACTTGGGTGACCGAGACCTCTAAAATGTTTTCATTTTCATCTATTTATTTTTATGTATTTGGATTATGGGTAGGATCTTGATTCTACCTCAAAATTTATTCATGGGTGTGTTTACCTAGAGTTTCATCTCCACGCATTGTACCAACCCCACTCCATAGTGGGGTATATAAATTGGACAACCCATTAGATGGGATAGTGGTGAGAGATTACCCTGAGCATCCTAATGGGTACTCAGGCCATGCAACAACTAGACATCAGAATTCACTACTAATTACATGTATGAATTCATTATGTAAAAGAGTAGACCATAGAATAACAAGATAATCACTTTGGAATAAATTAATGTGACTGTTCCCTTGTGTTAGCCATACTTGGGACTATTTAGTGAATTTGAGATTTATAAATTTTAGTGAAAACCTCACTTTCCCTAGAATTTATTACTAAATGTTGAGTATTCCTCACTCTAAGTTTGTGCCACGTATAAATGCTTGAGAGATAGGGGGGCATAGAAACTCTACCTACCCCTATACTTTAATTTTTATATTAACACTTAATTCCTCACAAATAATGTTATATTGGTGGAAATTTTGGTAGAAGCTACACACACCCATGTTAGTTTTAGATATAGGATGAGCCATTAGTACTAATTCCATTTTATTTTGATTTACATGTGTTTTTAAAGACTAAAACTATTTGTTTTATTATCACATCAAAAAAAAAGTCTAAAACATCATGTTGTTTTCACACCCCTTTAGCCTAAGAGGTGTTACTCTACCCATTTTGTGTCACATATTTTTGCCTTAGAGATTTATTATGAAACCATTTGTGTGTCACTTGTTTAAATAGGGTATTTTTATGCTACCCATTTCATCTCAAATATTTACCTTGGAAATTTTATTCCAAAAACCTTTTATCATGACATTTGTTTAAAAGAGAATTGGTATGCTACATAAATCAATCTAAATCTCTTATCAATTTTGAAACCAAGTTCTAAGACATTGTTATACCTCTCTTGTTTCAAACATGTAATTATGCTTCCCATTTTTGGTCTAGCTCTTTTGATTTAGAATATTTGATTCTTTTCATATTAAATATGAAACTCAACCTTTCAAAGTACAAATCCCAAGCTAATCAAGTTTATGTCAAAGCATCATCTAATTTAGGCTTAGGTTGTCTATATTTTGTGTTTGAATTGTGTTACTTGGGTTGGTTTCCTATTTGATAAAAAATACCCCTTTGCCTAGAAATTAGTATTTATTGTTTGTTTTTACCATGTTTGATCATCATTTTGAGCCAAGTTGTTGCCATGTGCCTTGTTTGAAGTTTGTTATGCCAATTTATATGTGTCCTAGTTCCATTATTCCAACAGTCTCTTATGAGTCAAATATCAAGTCTTAGTGAGCTAATTATTGAGTGTTGTTTGAGTTAATTTCCTTAGTTTAGTTTGTGTTTGAGTTCTTATTTGATTTTTTTGATTTCTGAGTCAAACCTTGTTTTTCATATGAGAATGATTATACTTGACTTTGGGAAAATCATTTATATCTTTGGATTCTAGTTTGTAATTATTTTACTTTATCTAGATACTTTCATCATTTATTATAACTACCTTTGGGAAAATTAGTACCTTAGCCATAGATAATTTTTGATCCGTTGTGTTACTTTTTCCATTGGTTATACCACCTTTCATAAAATCAATATCATTTTGTTAGAGTAGTCTCACATTTATGTTGTTCTTCCTTTGCCTAGTTTAGTTTTTTATCCCTTTGTGCCTCTCTTATAGAGCCAAAGGTTCTTTGTTTTTGGACCTTGATTAACTGTTACCTTTATATCTTTTATTTTTCACATGACCTATCCATGGATCTGAACATAACTTGTTAAACATGTAGTGGGACCATGTATAATCTAGGCTATGAGAAATTTGTGACCATTAACCTTTTTATTCAAAAGTTGTATGATGACGTAGCTTATGACATGGATCCCTATCCATCTTATAACATCACATATGTTGAACAAAGGCATGGCCATTTAGCTTAGTATTTGGTAATTATACCTCCTTATCTAGGCCAAGAGCTAGATTAAATGACACAGTACCTTGATCAAATGATGACTAACATTAAACAAAGATAATAATAATAACCCTACTATGTTATGACACCAACACATACAAGATATGATCCATAATTATATGAACATCATTTTTTAGAGAATAAAGACAAAATTCTTGTCAGAGTTATCGAGGTAGGATCCAAGTTTCTACTAGACTTCCCATACAAAAATTTGAGTAGTTTGATTATTATTAATAGTAATGCACCTAAAATTCAACCATTAAAACATGCATCAATTAGTTATAGTCAAAATCTAATCCAAATTCCATAACAAGACCAAAATATGTTTAAAAAAGGAGAAGGTATTATGAATGAATAAATGGAATAGGTACAAAAAGTGTACCAAAACTATTTGAAGATAGCTCAAAAACTTAATGCAAGGGTTATTTATATCATTCCACTTATTGATATAGCTCCATTAATAGGGCAACAAATAGATGCTTTGGGATACCCAAGCTAAAGGTGGGTCTAATTTACTACCAAGTAATAAAAAATAAATTCCTATGAAAAATGCCATGAATGGATTAAAATATCAAGTAACATGTATGCCTATTTCCAAAAATCAACAATCAATCTCCATTCTTCAAATAAAATCTTCCTCAAATGTGTAATAGGGGCAACAAACCAACTTACCACCATAACAAGTGCATAACACTATGCCACCTTAATAGGTGATAATAAATGTTCTATCACAATAATCATAGACAAATATACCTTATCAATCATATATGTTACCTAGCCAATAATGTATTCCTATTATTTAGAAAGTACCAGTTGGTCAACAACACTAAATGCCAAATCTCCAATAATTGCCTAACCAACAACAAGTGAGTATTCACCAATAATTGCCTATTAAATAACAAGTGCCATTTCAATAACAAGTTTCACTTTAATAATAAGTGATGCTTTAACAACAAATTCTAATATAATAATAGGTATTTTGCCAAAAATAAGGTTTTTACGTATAGTAGGTACTAGGTGCTAGGCAAAAATCTCCTCTCACCCATAGGTATCACACGTGCAATAAGGATCCAAATAAAAACACCTCCAACAACAATGATTTAGTTAAAAATGTGTTCCCTATGTACAATAAGGTTAAAAAATTATAAAACAATTTCCCTCCCAAACCCAATAAGACCAACACATTCCATAGATTCAAATGCCATTACCTCAGCCATAATTCACTAGCTAGGGTTATGTAGCTTATCTAACCCAAAATGTGCTTCAACAACAATGTATTCTATATCTAGAGTATAACCCTAATCCATAAATATACATACCTATTTGTCTTTCTAATTCAACCAACATCCCATAATATACCTATCTTGGTCAAGGTAATCCACCTTTAAATGCGTAAATATAACAACACAAATCCACTCCCTTTGATTTTATTTTCTAAGAGTTACAATAGATGAAAGATGAAATTTAAGCTATACATGCTAGAAAATAAATAAAGAAACTTAAATTGGATGAAATATTATCTTACACATTCAACATGGAATATCTAAAAATATGATTTCTATCAGGTTATGAGCTACCTAAATTTAATAAATATAAAGGCAAAGGTGACCCTAGAGAGCATCTAAAATAATTATTTATTACCTAATAACCAATGGCATATAATGACATATACTTACTTCTAATTTTCCCAAAGAGTCTAGATGGACAAGCCTTGGAATGGATATTAAAATTATTTAAGAGCTCTATACCTAAATTTGATGATCTCTCAGAGAAGTTTATACAACACTTTTCATATAATCTCAACACAAGATTACTATTGTGGATTTAGACCAAGATAAATTGAAGACTGGTGAAAGCTTCACTGCATACTTGCAATGTTGGAGAGTACTATCAAAATACTTTACTAACAATATGCCATATAAATAGTTGGACATGATATTTACTAGGAGATTACACAATGAGATATCCTTCCAGCTTGAGCTACAATGTTCTCATATGTTCAAAGAGGTTATAGTGAAATGAATATAGATTGAACCTTATCAACAAAGGCATAATCAAGATATTGTATTCTAATTAAAACCAAAACCAGAATCAAGGCTAGAAACATAGTCATAACCCAATTCAAATGCTAGTTTTAATTCCACCTCAAGCCAAGAATAATGAGAGACTTAAATTCTAAAACCATAACAAGATTGTTGTTGGTAATGGGGTTACTGAATCATGCCATGTTTAGATGGTGAAAATAATGGTTATCCATTTAACTCCACCACTCAACAACCACCTTATCCATATATTCAACCAGTACCTTCATAAAACCAAGTTCCATAAAATTAAAACCAATTTTAATCCCCTCCTCTAGGGAAAAGACTACCCATAGCTTGACAATTCAATCACCTTGCTGAGCCTCTTTAATTTGTGTTCTAAAGATTGGTTCAAGAAAATATGATTAGTTGGTTGATACTAAATCCATTTCTTGAAGGGATTCCTTTTCCCAATTTGTAAAAGGAACATGAATTGTTTGAGTACCATCATGTCAGAGGACATTCCATAAGATAATGTATCCAACTCAGACATCTAATTGAGATTATGATGGAGAATGGAGAGATAAAAAGAGACACCCATGCTCCTATGAACAATTATAACTTAGGTATCTACCATAATTTGTTTCCACAACATAAAAATAACAACAAATAACAATAGAACCAACAACAATAACACCATTGATAGAGAACTCCACTGAAAAATCAACAATAACAATACAAGCCATAATAACAATAAAAATGGTCAAAATTAAGGGGAAAATGATCAAACCAACAAATGAGGTCATATTTATATTATGTATACCTATAAAAATGTTATAGGACATATTTTAGGTAGTCATTTTGACACCATAACTATTAACCCTATACCAACTAATAACATACCCATACCTTTGCCAAATAATGCCTCTATGTTGAGTAATACCTACCAACCTCATCATGATGATGATTATTCTATGGGTCGTGTTGATAATAAAGTGCCATACCATCCAAGAATCATTATTCCAAATCTTTTCACCTACCTGACCAACTACCAAAGCGAAAAACCAGATCAAGATTACATAATCACAACTCGATAAGCCAGGGTCACTATAAAAGGACCACAACCAAATAATACAAGTGAGACTAATAAACCTTACATGCCTATCATAAATAAACCAACTAAAAAAATTGAGGGGAATAACTATGATATTATGAAATAACTAAAGAAGACACCTATGCATATATCCATCATAGATTTGTTGTGTATGTCTAAAATCTACAAAGACATCCTGAATGAATATTTGAATCAATCTCTCATGCCAAATTTCATCAATATAGACAAATTACAAGCCATAGTAATATATTTAGCCCCTATCTAACATCTCACCTTTGACCAAAGTGATATATCTTATATAGGTCCTAGGCATAATAACCCATTGTACGTTGAGTTCAATATAAAGAATCATAGAGTTAAACATGTCCTTATAGACAATGGTTCGGGTCTCAACATTATGTCTATGAATTTGGTCAAATATATTGTATATACAATAGCTGATTTGCAACCAAATACCATCATTATCAAGGCATATGATAACAAATAATGTGAATCTCAAGGTACTATTAGCCTTCCAATGGTCATTAGGTTTTGACCCATGATACTTTGTGCTATGTTTTAGACCTAGAACTATATTATAATATGTTATGAGCTAACCTTAGATTCATGAAATTAGGGCTATACCTTCTACATTGTATCAATGTATAAAATTTCTAACTTCAGGAATGGAAGTAATTATACTAGCTACTTTTCAGCCATATTAGTAATGTAAACACCTTGAGGTCAAGTATAAAAAACATAACTATTAGTTTGGAATGAATCCTATGCCTAAATAAAATGGAGAAAAATATGAAAGGGGAAAATCCACTGAATCAAGCCTAGAATCTAATTACATTGACCTAGACAACTTAGCCTTTACCTCATCCATGCTTCCATCAAAAATTTCTAACCACTTCTATATCACTGATAAAGGTCTTAGAGAATATAGTACTCATAATGCATTAAATATTTATGAATTTCCTAATTTCTTGAAAATAATAAATTTTATGGGAGAATTAAGGCCAAAACTACTCATATGGGGTGAGAAACTAAAGGAAAATTACAGTTGAACAAGCCCATTATTTTTGAACTAACCTCTAGCCTAGAACAAGACCCCTTAGTAGATGATTCATGGATCTACACAAATGATTTAGCCACATATTACCAAATTTAAAAGTGTATGCAAAGGGAAATGCAACTTATCTATTAATAAATCTTAGCTTAGAGAAGATAAATCTTACTTACACTTTTGATGGTTTGTATATTAGATATTCAGGGTCATCACCAAGATGGATCTGCTAAACCTAACTAAGGGATATCTTATCACAATAACATCACTAGAGAGGGTTACAAATCCTTTATTCAAGTAACACCATGCAATAACCCTAGATAGGTCATATGTTTTCATATTCACAAAGTAAATGACAAAGAAAACAAAATCTAATATAGTGTTCACCAAAGTTTATGGCACAAAGCGGGGGTAATAAACATGAAAAATAAATATGCATAAAAGATATATACTCACATCAATGTATAGGAAATCCTAATGCATAAGAGAGAAGTACAAATTCAAATCAATATACTCTTACAAATGAGGAACAAATTTAGGTATACTTACCTTTAAAGATGAACTTGTCGATCCTCAATCTCTCCCTTGGCCAAGGTTCTTCATAAGAGGTTGTTATGGTATGTAAGGATAATAAGGATAAGTCAGCTCTAGAATACATAAATTATTTATGAATCCAACATATTTATCCATAAGACAAGATATATATCTCCAAATAAAGTATTAAAACCCTAAGCTATGCTCCTCAAGTAGATTGGTGGATAAACATAAGCATAATATAATATTCTTCTTATTCTCTTCCTAAATAAATGAAAAAATAAATGTGTATATATAAATGAATCTAACCTTAAAAAATTATAAAAATTTATCTGATAAGGTCAGCCTAGTCAACTTTTTATCATTATTGATTAAAAAAATTAGGTCCTTAGTTTAGGTCAGTTATGGGTCGACCTGGACCCTAAATGAGTTTTATCAATTAGAGAACAGGGTCGATGGAGCTGATAGTGTAATGTAAACTATTTTAAATAGTTTTAGGATTAGGGAAGGGATAATAAAGGTGGAAAATAGTTAGAGTATGGTTCAATAGATAAGACAAATCTTAGGGAAGTGTTTTAGAATATGGTTGTATAGATATAAAGTTGTAGTATAGGGACAACAATCCTATGAAGCACCAATGGTCTTCCCAGCCCTTTCTTGATGTACCCCTTAAGGCATGCACTTAGAGAGATTGAGATTTAATAGGTTCTTGAAAGAGAGAAAGCATCAATAATGATACAGTTTGAAAATATTATTTGTATACATATTCCCCACTTGAATCTCATCACATGTCACGTAGGTGTAACAAGGGATGGTGCTTCGAGAAAAAAACATAGTAACACACAATGCTAAAGTTGAATAAATTTTAGTAAGAAGAAAATAAGATAAATGACAGGACATAATTTTAAAAAAATACCTTTACTTACATTAGATCTATATATATAGAATGAGATACAATAAATGTGAAGGTGTCCAATATAAGGAACACTAGGTGAAACTGTATAAATTACTGAAAAAGAGAAAAAAATCATTTTTTTGAAAAATGTACATGTAACATGTGAAAATATTCTCTATGATATCAAGATTATCAGACATCTTATGGTTTGGAAAATGAGATAGGAGAAACAAATATATGATCAAAAGATGGAATATGGTGGTAAATATTTGATAGGTAAATAATTTGGAATAGTAAATATAAATAGGGTAAAACTAATTAATTTGTTATTTTTACTATTCTAAGAAAATAGATCTCTAAGAGACCTAGTTTGAGACTAGAGATCCATCATGGTGATAAGATGACAACTAAGATAGGGAGGACACATGGTAGCCATAGTGAGTGCAACATGTATATAAAGGGAAATGCAACTGATTTATAAATCAATCCTAGCTCAGAGAAGATAACTCCTAATTACACTTATGATTGTTGATACATTATATATTCAAGGTCATAACCAATAAGGATATGATATACCTAACCAAGGGACCTCTTACCATAATAAAGTCACTATGGAGGGTTTACAATCCTCTAGTCAAGAAAAACTATGCAATAACACTAACTAGGTCCTATGTTTTCATATTCATAAAAGTAAATGAAAAGTATATCAAAATATAATTTAGTTCTCACCAAAGCTTGTGACACAAATGAGGGTTAGTGAACATAAAAGCAAACATGCATATGAGAATCTCAATTAATCTATGTATAGGCAAAACCTTAATGCATGGAGAGAGAAATATATTAAAAGGACATTACTTATGCTACTTCTATCTAATAAAATAGAGGAGTAAAGTTAGAGATACTTACATTGAAGATGAAACCATCGAGACTCAATATCTCTCTTGGCCAAAGGTGCTTTACAAGAGGTTATTGTGATTTGTAAGGATCATTAAGAAATGTCAAAGCATCCAAGAATATTACGTAAGACAATTTTATTCTCCAAGTAAAAACACTAAGCTATAACTCCTCAAGTAGAATGGTAGAAGAGAAAATTGTAAAAAAGCACAAATGAATAATTAGCTCTTGTTGTCTCTAAGAAATAATAAACTGAATGTGTATATATAGCTGAATCTAACCCCAGAGATTTATAAAATTTTAGCCAACAGGGTCACCCAATTGAGTCTATATCATTATAAAAAAAAACAAATTAGGTCTTGGGCTAGGTCAGTAAGGCGCTGACATAGACCTTAAATAAGTTTTATTAATTATAGTATAGGGTTGATAGGGTAGACAATGTAATGCAAACTATTGGAAAGGGATTTAGGCTTAAATAATTCCTAATAAAGGCAAAAAATGTTTAGAGGAGGGTGAAGAATAGGAGGAAAATATTTTTAGGAGATGGATGGATTAATAACAAGTGGTAGTATAGGTACAATGTATACACATAATATTTTTAAACTTTTATTGATTTTTGACACTTTGTATCTTGTAAGAATTTGTCGAGTCTCAATATCTATGAGTGCATGCCTTAAGGGGTGCACCAAGAAAGGGGTGGGTAGACCACAGGTGCTTCATAGTATTGTTGTTCTTTTTTCCACTTCCCATCCACACTTTAGTCTATTAAAACCTTGAACCCTAGGTTTATTCCTCTCTTTCCTATCCATTCTAGTCATTGTCATGCTTTATTCCTTCATTTATTGCCTTATTACCCTTTTAATATGTTCAGTACACTAGGTCAACCTAGTCAACCTAGTGTGTTTTGGGGACACTTTATCTCTTTTGGCTTATTAACCTCCTGGCCAACATAGCACAGATCTAGTGAGTTAGCTTGAAAATGTGCTAGGTTGACCCAATCAACCTAGTATAACTGACATATCTGAAAGTTTTTAAGCAAGTTAATACTATATATATGGTCATTTACCACTATTTCATAAGAGAGTGAAGAATTAAGTGAATAAGTGTAAATGAACATTTGCTTATTGACCATTCTACTTGAGGAATAAAGCTTTAAGGTTTAATACTTTATTTGGAGCTTTGATCTTATCTTGTGGAGAAGTATTTTGGATGCTTAGGTAGGTCATGTAGCATAGATCTGATTTAAATTAGTTATCCTTATAACCACAACAATCTCTTACAAAACACCTTGGCCAAGGGAGATATTGAGGCTCGATAGGTTTGTCTTCAAAGGTAAGTATTTATAATTTTTTTCTCCTTTGTAAGAGTAGATAGATAATGCAACATGTATTATTCTCTTTCATGTATTAGGATTTTGTATACATTGATGTGATTATATGTCTCCTATGCATGTTTAGTTTAGTTGTTATTTTTTTTTGTTCTAACCCCCAATTTGTGCCACAAGATTTGGTGTGCACTAGATTAGTTTACTTTTCTTTTTATTTCAATAGTTTACTTTTTTGTTTTTTAGCATAAGTGAAATATGAAATCATAGGAATCTTTTAGGGTTGTTGTGTAATTATGTTATATTGTAGACTTTGAAACCCTTCCTAGCATGATATGTTGTGCCAAGTGATACAAGTGATCCCCTAATCAGGTCTATCAGATCCCCATATTGGTCATGTTCTCACTTAATAAGTGTATACCCAATCAAAAGTGTAGGTGTGCTCTATCTTATCTGATCCAAGATTAATTCATGTACATCATGTAGTTTTGGTTACATACATATAACAATTCTATGAAGCACCAATGGTCTATCCACCCCTTTCTTGATGCACTCTTTAAGGAATGCACTCAAAGATATTGAGACTCGATGTGTTCCTGAAAGAAAGAAAACATCAATAATTGATAAAAGTTTAAAAATATTAAGTGTATACATATGCCCCACTCAAGTCACATCATGTGTCACTTAGGTGAAATAGGGGATGATGCTTCAATAAAATAACATAACGAAACACAACGTTGAAGCTAAAAAATTTCATTATTTTCAAGTATAAAATAACTAAAATTAAATGACTAAAAGGAAAATAACTAAAAATAAAAGTAATTTATGCATACCTTGACTTACCTTTATTGCTAAATGATTGTATACTATTTTTTTAGTTTAGATCATGGAGGGCATAGAGATTGATTTTGACAAACCCAAAGATACAAAACTAAAGAGGAAAAGCAAACAAACATAGGATATCCAAGATAACTGATGTGGTGTAGACAAGACATACTTGGAAATTTGGCAAGCTGGGGTGATAAATGGTAAGTTAGGACTAAATGACCAAGTCAAAATTTAGATTAAATCAAGTAACCAAAAATCCAAGGCTATTAAAGATTGAAAAACTCAAATAAGTAAAGCCTGAGTAACAAAGGCAAATTCACCAAGTCAAACCAAGGATACATGTCAAAAATGGTAATTAGACATCAATGTGAAAGAAGTAACAATCCTTAAACAAATATGGATAAGCAACTAGTAAAACAACATTGAGGAGTGAGTAGTAATAATCCTTAATCATTAATGGAAAAAGTGCATGAAAAGGAAAACAACATTGGTGAATGAGAAGTAACAAGCTAGCCTCACTTAATAATGGATAAAGAACATGAAAGTATAAATTCACTCAAGTGTCCTAAAAAAGGTGGTACAATAATAAAAAATGGTAAAATAAATCAAGACAATTCTAGAGATGTAGAGCCATGGTGTAAAGAAAGTAATCCATAGTCACTCAAACATATTATTTTGTTCTAAGGATATATAAAACTAAAGCAAATTAGTGCTATCATGTTTTGAAGAAATGAAGAAGGGGAAATATAGAAGTGGAAAAATAGATTTAGAATCACACTTCCCTTTCAAGGGGAAAATGAGATGGGTGGAGGGGAAAATGAAGGAAAAATTAAGGTTAAGAAACTCTTTATCGAAGTCAAGACACTCAAATTAGGTTTGTCAAAACAAGAGGACTTTTGACATTAAGGACCCTAAATAACTTCTCCTAGCCACATAAATCTTAGGTCACAAATGTAGTATGAATTTAATCCCATGAAATCTATATGCACGAAAAGTAAAATGGACCCACCTTAACATAATGCATTCCCCATTCCTCAGGACCCCTTATACAGACATTTGTATACTATGAAGATTGGGTACTTTTGTGAGAAAGTAGGTAGCACCATAGAGTGTCTTGAATTATCCTACTTTAATATACTAGCCTATCTCACCATAATGGACTTTGGATCTATCATGAGGCCAAATATGGAGTTTTAACTTAGATTAGAAATAGAATATGTGATATTAATCATGTCTTTTTATGTGATTTTGACTTTTAATTTTGGATGTTTCCTTTTGTATCATTGCCTTTTGTTTCAAATGATTTGTCTTTTAACTTTTTTTTATGAATTTTTCTATTCCTCCTCCATATAGACTCAGTGAACCAAACATGGGTGATAAATATGCCTATCATTTGAATACTTTAGACTTGGTTGCTAAGAAAGAGAACTTAGAGAGCTTGGTGTCTAAGAGTCTTGTTAATTTAGGTAAAATAAAAGTGTTATCTTGAATTCGACCATGCTTGATCCAAAGTGGAATGAAAGGAGAGGAAAACAAGAGGAAATAAGCATGAAACAATTTGAATAATTTCAAATCACAAAAAATTGATAAAGGTGAAAAAGGGATACAATGATAGTGAAGTGTGATTCCTTATCTCTATAAGAATGAGGGAAGTGTAGAAAAACATGCTAACACCTCATTGTTGTTCAAATTTTATTTACAAAAGAGGAAAAATATAAAGTTGAGAAAAAGGAATCAAAAACTAATAACCATTATGAAAACATTAAATAAAATTAACACCAAATTATAGATGGTGATTTTTATTAGGAAGTCCCAATCATATCCATGGTCTTACATTGTAATTCATAAAAGAGAAACCTAAGAGATTCACAAAACATGTCAAAAATAAATGATAAAGATGGTATTTTTGAGTAAGGCCTAGTCCTATCCATGATCTTACACTACAAATCACAAATGAAAAACCCAAGGGGTGCAAAAATTATTGAAAATTAAGGAAATATTGTGAATACAAGGACATCGTGATGAAGACTGGGTCTTATCCATGATTTTACAATGCAACTCATGAGAAAAGAGAAACCAAAGGACCAAAAGAAGGAACTAAGGTTTATGGAAAGAGAGAATGATTAAAAAGGTTATATCCATGTATATATCCTAAAAATTTGTTAGAAGGATAGAATATAGAATGCATGATAAGAAGGGAAAGATCTAGGCAAAGTACTTCTTTAAAAAATATGCAATGGTGGGCTCTTTGAAAATATGGCCTTCATTAGTTTGAAGGTAATAGGTTCTAGGACCAAGTATGTCTTTGAATAAATAAAGTCCCCACCATTTTTGGGTGTATTTTTATTCTTTTTCATGAGTGTATTATAATTTAAGGATAGGATCACCAATATCAAAAGTGCAGATTTTAACTCTTTTATTATGTTGTTGTTCGATGCAAGCCTTGTATTGGTGATTGTGTTGTATAATAGAAAGATGGTGTTCATCAAGAAGATCAAGAGCATGAAGGAAAGATTAATGTAATTATTCATTAGGTATTATACCATGAAGATATTTATAAAGAAAGGGAAACTCAACTTCTAATGGGAGGACTGATTCAGAACCATAGACTAGTGAAAATGATGTTGCCTAGGTGGAAATGTGTATGTTAATGCAATAGACCAAAAGAGAAGGATATAGATGAAGATGGTAATCTGTGTGGGTTTCATAGATTGTCTTTTGGATAATTTTATTGAATATTTTTTTAGTGGGCTCAGCTTGGCCATTACATTATGGATTGTAGGGCATGGAAAATTTGTGATTAATTTTGAATTTGACATAGAGCTATTTGAAATATTTATTTTTAAAGTTACCACCATTATTAAAAATAATAGTATGGTGAGCTCTAAAATTACAAATTATTTAATTGAGAATGAATTTAAAAATGATGGTTCTGGTGACATTGATGAGAGTCATAAATTCTACCCATTTGGTAAAGTAATCAGTAGCTATGATGATAAAGACATGCCCATCTTGTGCTCTAGGTAGTTCCCTATGAGATCTAATCTCCACATTGAGAATGTCTAAGGAGACTCCACAGTTTGGATTTCGGTAGGAGGTGAATGGATTATATCATCATGAAGCTAGTAAGGAATACACTTTTATAGAAATTGATGGCATCCTTATCAAGTGTAGGCCAAAAGTAACCTATGCCTAAGTATTCACATGCTATAGTGTATCTACTATAGTGAACACTACAAATTCCCCCATGTGCTTGTTCAAAAAGAGGAGTAATATCTTATTTCATAACACATTAGATCATGGTTCCTTAAACATTGTGATAATAAAGTAAGTTAGATCTAAAGACATATTTGAAACCTTGTTTGTGAATTCAAGTATTTTTATAGGAATCTATGTTTGGAGGATAGGTTTGATGCTCAAGGAATTGAGTGATGTTTTTGTACCATGAGCTCTATTGAATAGTGACATCTTTAATATGGAAGATAAGTGAATTTGGGGGTTGAATGGAAGATGGGGACTTTATTATTTGGATAAAAAGGTAGAATCAATAAGAACTTGGTACAAATGAAAAAGAGATGCTAAAGAATCAAGTGAATCAATGATGTAATTTTGATCTTGAGGGATGGGTTTATTGTTAGCATTATTGATGGGGAGAGGATTGGAGAGAATAATTGGTTTGGTAGGAGGAATAGAAGATGCTAGAATTTTTGGAGTGTCAGAGGGTAAGATTTATTCTACCACCCAAGGAGTATTAATAAATGGATAATTAGTAGGAGGTACATGACCTTTAGGTACCAACTCAAGATATGTGGAAATGGTATGAATATCATGGTTGAAATCATGTATTTGAGCTAGAGTTTTCTATTAATATTGAACATCCAATTCTTATGATTGAGTTTGGGCCATGATGTAGTTATCATCATAAGTTGGAGAAATTCTACATGTTTGTGATTCAAGAGAAACTTCAGAAGGGGATATGCCTAAATCATTGAATTTATGTTGATACACATGAAGTCATCTTTTTTGTAAGAGGCTTCTTGAGTACTGTATAGAGGGGGAAAATCAATGATCTCATCGATGAAAAGGATGGTGCAATTATGAGGAAATAAAGAAGGAGGTATCCACTCTAAGATGTACGGAGGTATATTGGTAGTGTTTCAATTATTTTATAAGTTGTTAGGTTCATCATCATTAGAATCAACAAGAGTGACATGCAAATTTGGATTCATGTTGACAAAATCAGATAAAGGATCACTATCAATCTTTGAAATGGTGGGCATTGGATATTGATATTTGGGATTTGGAAGCTAAATAATCCAAGGGTTAGGATCAATCTCAGGTTTATACCTTTTACCATTATGAAGGAACTTGATACATTGGCTACTAAAAGAGGCAATATCCCTCATTCTATGAGTCCATGGGCATCTTAGGAGTATGTTGTAAGATAAAGGTAAATCAAGGACCATGAGCTTAGTTCATATAGTATTAGGTCCAATTGTAGGAGGGATATAAATATAACCAAGTGGCTTTTTATTAGTTTTATCAAATCCATGACATGTCAAATTTTTTTTTTAATATGATCTTTGTTATATCCAAGTTGTTGGATGAGACACAAAGATGTCACATTAATACTGGAACCTTTATTGACTAGTAATTTGTGAATGAGGGTGGTATTAATGGATATTTTAATAAAGAGGGGTAGATCAATGACTCAAAAAAGGATCTCATCATTGATCATTTATTCTTTGATGAACTCTATGGAGGGTTTAGATGATGGATAAATGGATTCAATGGTATGCACTTTGGTTGGTTGAGGCTCATGAGAAGATGGTTCTTCTTCTATAGGACATGGCTCTTCAATTTTTTAAAGTTGTTTCATGAGGAATTGATGATGATAAGGAAAAGTATGAACCAACTCCATAAGAGTAATTTTGAAAGGTATGGAGTTTAGTTATTCTAAGAAGCTCCAATGGGGTTTGGAAGAATAACCAACTCAAGGCGTAGATGGTGAAATAATTTTATGAAGAAGAGATGTGATTGGGGGTTCAAAATGAGGAGATGATTCCTCATTAGTTTCTAAAGTTAAGTGAATAGTGGTAGTATCTTTGAGGATTTGTTTTTCTAAAGATAGTTTCTTAGGTTTGGTAACAAAATATTTGCCTACTGATTTACATCAATAATTAACCTTAGCTACATTGACATATTGAGAATTAGTGTAATATTGGTCATAGTCAGTGTCAATTGAATAAATATCCTTATTGGCTTATTGAGTGTTAGATGTGAAATTTTTTTTTGGTTATTAGAAGAAAAAGCTTTAGGATCTTGTCATTTTTGAGAAGCGTTTATGTAATCTTGATGAAATAGTTAAATCATGGCTTTGTGATTAAATGAATCACCAAGCATATAGGAGACACAAAATTTTGTAAACCCTCTACATGTTTCATGGGGTTGACCAATTTTAGTGTGGAACCAAAAAGTTTGATTAGGTTCATACCTTTTGGGAGGATTATTGGGATAAGTGAATAGTTTAGAGGGTGCTAAAAATTAATTCATTTATTGCATAGGTAATGGCGTATGAGAAGGTTGGGGATTGTTAGCTTTGGGAACTCCTAGTTTAGGTTGAGGAGAATTACTGTTTATGGCATTAGTTGAATTTTGAGAAGATCCTTTAATAAGTTTGGTGTTATGTTCACATTGTTTCATTTAGAAGTCTTGATGCTTATCTTGGTCAATAACTTCATTTAACATTTGGGGAGCAAAAGTCTGAACCTTATATTGAAGTGAATGAGTTAATGTTGTTATAAAGAGTTTAAGAAACAAATTTTCATCAGTAATGTTATGATCAACCTTGTGAGCCAAAGATTTTCATCTTTTGATAAGATCATGAGTTGATTCAATGGGAGATTGCTTAGCATTGATGAAATGGATAAGGCAATTATTAGGAAGGTCATTGTTTCAAAACTCTTTAACTAAAGGATTGACTAAATCCTCTAGTTTCCATATGTAATGTTGGGGAAGTTGATTGTACCATTCTAATACATCATCAATGATATTTTTAATTAATATTTTAGTTATATCAAAAGTATTAGTTTGGATCCACTAGTTTACTTATAAATATTTCTAAATTCCTTAAGAAAAGATGCAGGGTCTTTAGTCTCATCATATTTAATAGTTGGAGATATGTTACTAATGTCAATTGAAATAATGAAAGAGGATAAATGCTCATTTTTGATGTGTTTAAGATCATTATTTTGCATGATAGGTTGGGGGATGACATTACCTATGGAATCTCTAGGAAGTGGAGGATTAAAATTTTGATTGTTTTGAGGGAGAATAATGGGAGGTTAATTAGCCATGTTGATCAAATGATGTTATAGTTGCATAATTTAGGAGGTGTTAGATATTTGCATTATGTTCATTTATTTCACTATCTACATAAGGATATGAGTAGTATAAACTAGTGTATTGGTGTTTTTAGGAAGACTCTTTGAATTGGTATTAGGGAAAGGGTTATGAAGAGGTAGATTCCCTATGGGGTTATTGGATAAAATTATGTCAATTACCCCCAAATTATGATGAGATGTTTGCGGATGGGAATTGTCTTGATAGGTATGAAAGGGATCTGATCCACCAATCTCATCTTGTGAAGTGATTTGAACCATGTTATAATCTAAAGATGAGGGAGGATAAGAAGTAATCCAAGAGTGAGGATCCTCTTAGGAAGCAAAGAAAAGAAGAAAAGACCACCCCATATAGTGTTTAAATAGATTTCAGTTGTCCAAGAAGATTTTGATAGGGGATTTAATGATGCTTAATGGAAGAAGGTAAGATTAGGAAATAAGAGGAAAAATAGGGACAAAGTCATCCAAATAAAAAATACAGTTGTCCAATAGGTACAAAGTCGACTAGGTCGATAGAGTTTTGCAGTCAAGATGGTTAACTATGTGTTAGAAGGGATGAAATTAAAATAGGCTAACAAGAATACATGGTTGTATGGGTTGACAGTTTATTAATGAATAGGGAACATAATGAGAATATAAGGATATATAGTCAGGAAGGTCAACTGTGTACTATAGTTAAGAAGTCTAAATAGTTTGCAAGAGATTGTATCGACAAGAAGATAGCGTTCTAAAAAAAGGAAAATTTTGAAATATAATTTGAATCAAAACGAAAGCAATCACATAAATAATTATATCAATGTGATTGACCAAATAAGATCACACAACACAAACCTTGCACTAACAATGTCCAATGCAAGTTTTTCAATACAATATATAACGATCAAAGAGGAAATAATAACTAGAAAGTAAATGTTAACTATTTGGTCATCCTAAGTGTTAGATTATAATAAAGTTTGATTTTAATGTGATAGGAAATTTGGATGAAATAAGGAACTAGAAAGTAATCTAAGGTTAGTTTTGGGATGTTTGGGTTGAAAGGGATATGTATTGGTGATGGTACTAACTTGGTATTGGGGCCTACCCCTCACTTCACAATCTTGTAGTGATAAGTATGTAACGTGATTTTTCAATATATACCATCAACCACGTATTTATAGTTATCTAAAAAACTAAGTTAGCTTTCCCCTTAGTGATGAAATCCAAGCAGATAGACTTTAGGAAGATAAATGCTTAATGTTTTTTGAATGTCAAGTTATTTGGTAGTGTATACAAAAGATGAAAATAGTGAAAGTAAAAATGGTGATTTTAAAAACCAACTATTTAGGTTATGTGAGTTACTATAATAATGAAAGCAACTAAAAAGGAAAGGTGAACTAATTACTAACAAATATAACTTAATTACTTGATTAAGAATAGTACAGAGTTGGTTTAGGTGACATTGTATGCAAATAGTATAGAACAAAGTCGATTGGGTTGCTACTATTCTATAAAAGTAAGGTTTATAAGAACATAGTTAAATAGGTTGACTATATCTTCTAGATAGAAGATAAACTATATAACTATGTCAAATAGGTTGACTTAGTTGGTTGTAGGGCTGTAGTTTTATAGACTGTAAACTTGTGAAAAATAGTAATGAAATAAGAACTAAAATGACAAGGAGATAAAGGAAGGAACCTTGGTGGGATTTAAGATGTTTTAGATTGAAATTTATTATGTTATTATTCTAAAATACTATTTTAATTTTTTTTTAATTGGGTCAATTGGTTTGACCAAGTTTGAAAAACCTTATATGCTGGAGAAGAAATGGCAAATAAAATTGACTAGTTTGACTATGTTTGCAAACCTGTATGTTGACAAAAGAGAACAATAGACAAAGTTGACTAATTCACCTATGTATCCAAATCTAAAACTATATAAGAATAATTTGTTGAACTGATCGATCTAATAACTTGTATTTGGTGAAGACTTACACAGACATAATAGAGGTGTTTTGAAGTGACTATGTGTTAAGCCTACACATAAAAAGTTATAAATATACCAACTAGTTCTATATAGTACTATAAATATATAAAAATATAATATGATGAAAAAATAATGGAATGAATTAAAACCTATAAGGGTTAGATTCACGTTGGGTTCACTAGAATGTATACAAGGGAAATACATTTGATCTATAAATCAATCCTATCTTGGAAAAGATAAATCTTAAATACGCTTTCAATTATTGATAGATTATATATTCAGGTTCATGATCAATATGGATCCATTAGACCTAACCAAGGGATATATTAACATAATAAAATCATTATGGAGGGTTCCAAAACCTCTAATCAAGAAAAACTATGCAATAACTCTAACTAGGTCATATGTTTTCATATTCACAAAAGTATATGACAAGTAAAGAATCTAATCTATTGCTCACCAAATCTTGTGGCATAAAATGCGGGTTAGTAAACATAAAATTAAACATTCATAAGAGAATATTAATTAAGCTATGTATAGGCAAAACCTTAATACATGGAGAGATAAATATATTCAAAAGCTATTTCTTATGCTACTTCTATCTACTAAAATAAAGGAGTAAAGTTAGAGATACTTACCTTAAAGATGAACCCGTTGAGGCTCAATCTCTCCTGTGGCCAAAAGTGCTTCACATGAGGTTGTTTTGGTTTTTAAGTATCACTAAGAAAGGCCAAATCATCCAAGACTTTTCCACAAGACAAGATTATTCTCCAAGTAGAAACCCTAAGCTTTAACTCCTCAAGTAGAATGGTAGAAGAATAGATTGTAAAGAAGCACAAATGATTAATTAATTCTTTTTATCCTTAATAAATGGTGAAATGAATGTGTATATATAAATGAATATAATCCTAAACCTTTTCAAAAGTTTAGCTAATAGGGTTAGCCCAATCGACTTTATATCATTTTGATAAAAATAAATTAGGTCTTGGTCTAGGTCAATCAGGTTCTTACCTAGGCCCTAACTGATTTTTTATCAATTAGAGTATAGCGTCGATGGGGCAAAAAATGTAACATAAATCATTCAAAAGGAATTTAGGATTAAAAAAGGGATAATGAAGGTAGAAAAGGAATAGAAGAGGGTGAAAAAGGAGGTAAATCTTAGGGGAGTATTTTTAGGAGATGGTTGGATTGATAGCAAGAGGTAGTATAGGTAAAACAATCCTACAAATCACCAATAGTCTACTCATTCCTTTCTTGGTGCACCCTTTAAGGTGTGCACTTAGAGAGATTGAGACTTGATGAGTTCTTGCAAGAGAGAAAGAATAAATAATTAATAAAATATTAAAAATATTATATGCATACACATCATAGGTAAGTAATTATGAATTTCAATTTTTTTAAATAGTTTTATTTGAAATTGAGCTAGATATATAAAATTGATTGGTATGTAAAATATAGACACCAAAATTGACCCTATGATATTTTTAGGCTTGGATAATGGGTAGGAATAATTATAAATAATAAATGCCTAAGACATTTATGGTAAATGGTCAAAAATTCACCGTTGTGAAGGAACATAGTTGACCTAGTTGACATAGTTTATAAGGCAAGTAGAAAATAGGGGTGACTGCATAGTAGTGAGCCAGCATAGTAATCTAAGGGTGGTTGACTATGTAGTATTGTAATGACATAGTTTTTAATGAAAAGAAGGCTAACATCATACTAGAGGGCTAATTCAATTGGTAGAAGAGGGCTGATATAGTCTATGAAATGGGGGAAACTATGCACCACATGGCCGATTTAGTATGTTAGATATGAAGGAGGGCCAATTTATTATAAAATAGGCTTATTTAGTTAGAAATGATAAGGGCTGATTTGGTTTTATCAAAGGGTATATGGCTGATCTAGTATTAAATGGGATAATTATGTAGGAAAATTATGAAATATATGAAACTAAATCAAACTAACTAATTAAGTATTTAATTTGAGAACTTTTTAAAAATTATTTTGATTATTTATGACATGATGATCTAATAAATCTTTTGTTGTTTGATATTTTGTATAGACATTGAAGATATTGGAACTTGATAGATGCATCATGGCTACCATATTTACTGGATCATTTGAGTGATGTGGATAGATCTCGACTAGTTTTACTAGATTTTAGAGGCATAATGGAGATGAGACAGATCCCATTGAGTGTTAATATTATTGTCATGATCCTAGGAGCATGGTAATAGTTGACCAACACTTTCCAATGGGAGGTGTATGGGGACACCATTGAGGTGGGTATTATTTTGGAGGATGCCCATATATTACTATAAATTCCTATTGGTGGGACATTGGTGATCATTGACATACTAGAGAATCTGAATGACATATGAGCACTAGCCTAATGGGCAACATGCTTAGATAGGATTTAATCTATGTTGATGGTAAGCTTATTTGACATTTACATCACAACCATTATATACATCTAGAATATAGTGATAGGACTTGTGATAGCATAAGTGTTGTGTCATAAGTCAGACTATAAGGTACCACCACATGTGAAATCCTTATGTTTTTAGATATGAGATTAGGGACCACTCTATGACTGGGGCTCTGATCTATGTCTAGTTCATGCATGATATGTATGGAATATTGTTTAAATAAAAAAATACCATGGGGCCTATGGTTTTGTTGAGTGTTTAGATATATTATAGGTTCCCCATATATTATCCATTTGGGTTTCCCCATGTGGTTGATGATAGGTTGCTTTGATTCGTAAGGTGGAGACAATATCATGTAGCACCAACTATGCCCCATGTACTAGCTCTACAAATTGTCACACAAGGAGAGATCATGTGGTAGCCATATATGCACATTGCTATTATATGGCCTAGTTAGGTGAATATTGCTATAGGGTTGGTATGGGTGTATATCACAAGCCACTACACATCATGGTTAGAGATACATATAGTGGCATCTTTTCCAAAATAGTTTAGACTCCCACACCTGATGGTTCCTCTAGTAGTGCTTATTTATTGGGCATGCCATACTAGAGAGCTAAGAGGGAGAAGAAGAGGAGTGGTACCAGTGATTAGGTTATGGAATGCTAGACCATAGATTGGTTGAGCATGACATCAAGAGGAAACAAAGACAATAGGGGGAGATGATATGAATATGGTTGGAGGTGTAAAGTAGGTACCAAAACTATAGTAGTAGTGACCACCACATCCACATCAGAGACAAAGGCACCATCAATGAGAGGAGATGCAAGTGAGGTATATAGCATTGGGGGATAGAAAAAGCACTCTAGGACATAACTGGTATATATAATCACCTTAGAGGAGAGGATTATGATGTTATCGAATCATGACTCCTATTTTTTCATTGGTGTGATTGTGGTCTATAGAGGAGGTGTTTGATGGGTGAGTAAATAGAGAGATGGTGGTTGGTGACACTAGTATTAGTGAGAAATGTTTTAATTTTTTATTTAAGTTTTGATATAGGACACTAGTTACATTTTGATTACGGTAGATAAATGATTTAGAGATATATATGAGATCTAATGCCTATCTAGTTTTTGGTTTTGTAGATCCTATGATAGAGGAGGTCAGATTTGGAGTTATGATTGTGGATGCACATCATGACATATGAGGTGATAGCACCATACGACCCCACCACTCTGGATGTTCCCATGGTTCCATCTTCCCTATCTTAGGTGGGCTAGTTTAGACAAGTGTGAGAGGCCTCAAGGTATATTTAGGCACATAGGGATGTACTATAGCCACTAATAGGGGTGGGAGAGGGAGAGTCATAGGCTTGGCAAGCATTGTGTAGACACCAAAATAGTGTCAACCCCCCTTGGTCCCTTTCTAACTTTAACATGCCTAACCTACACTTTATTAATTTAAAATACTTATTTTAAATTAATCATCCTCTTTAGACACCTCACCGTGGACACCTCACCTTGGACACCTCACCACTAAGACCATTTCCTACCCCATTTATCACCCTATGACTAAGTCCTCCAAATCATAATTACCTAAGACCTATTCTAACTCTCTCACTAACTCTTGCACCTATAACCCCGCCATTTGACCATTCACCAATGACAACTACACTTGGCAGATGAAGAACGGGCGAAGGGCTAAAAATAGCCCCTTTTACCCATTCTACACCCATTGACATTGGTCAACTGTTGACCGATGTCGGTTACATAAGCTGACTTCTCACGTTGAGTTACAGGCTCTTGGATGCTGGAATCACTCTGGGACTCCTTCTAGTTGCTCTCTCTCACTCAAATTTGGCTCTCTCTCTTCTTCTCAGACTCTAAGACATCACCAGGCATTAGACTTCAACTAACACTCCCTTGGCCACATAGACTCTACGCAAATGACTCCAGATTGAATTGGAATATTGCACGAGGTCTTCAGCATCAAGCTTTTAACACCTTGGTTCTTTATCTCACCAGAGCTAAGTATTTCTTCTGCCTTTTCATTTCAGTAATTTATAAAGTATTAGTAATTAGTTTCTATTTACTATTTATAAATAATATCAACCAGACTAGACCCGACCTTCAATTAGACCCAACTTTCTCCTTGGAGAGGTTGAAAAGCCTTCCTCTCACCCTTACCCTTTTTGACAAACTATCCCCTACCTTTGTCCTTCCTAAGACTCTATCCATTGTCCTGCATCCCTACACAACCCTTTTGAATCTCCCAAACCATTCTATTGACCACAGACTTACCCTGAAACCTGTCCAACGCCCATTGCCCCTATTGACATTGGCATCAAGGCCCATTGCCCCTACCGACATTGGCAGCCTAACTTACATCAGTAACATTGACCAACCAATGATGGTAGACTAACCAGCATCGGTGACTATGAGAGGTAGATTACAGGAATCAGGTATGCATTATCTATTTCTCTTCTTTAGCTTTTCATTATTTCTCTTTTTAGCAACACTCTTTTGTCAAATAAGTGGACTGTCATCCCTCAAGGAAATCTTTACACTTCTAGGACTGAGCTTTGCTTGGTAGTCCACCATATATCTATCTAACATCCTCTTTATTTTAGTTTTCTTCTTATCTACAGGTGTCATCCTCCATAGCCAAAGAGGATCTCCTACAACGTCTGGATACGGTGTGCAACTTAATTCGGGTATCATCTAACCCCTGACCATTTAAATTTAGCTTCTTATTTCTTCGAAATGTAAAAGCACAAAAAAATGAGTAGAAACATTATGGCATGCCCGGTGGGACCCTAGAGTTTTCCTTGGGTTCATTTCTTCTAAAAGGCAAACATTCATATAGATGCATTAGATTTCTTCTTGCATCCTTCCTCTTTCTCCTTATTTCAAAAAGACACCATAAGCACAAGTTAAAAAGAACATCTTTCTTTTTCTTCTTGTCATCTTTTTCTTACATAGAGTAGTGAAAATTCATACTCTTAAACTTTTCCTCACTTGTTTGCATCTGAACAAAACATTTCAATTTGGGTTAAAAATTAATTGCATTTCATTCCTACTTGAATGCATTTTTAGCTCGTCTAGTAATTAAAATGCATTATGAATAAATCGTAGTGCACATATGTTACATGACCATACCACTATCACAATCAAACATCTAAATATACTTGAGACAAGGCTCATCTAGGATTTCATCACCTAGCAGATACCTTACCCTTCTTGGTGATCCTACTTGGACTTCACAACCAAGAGGAGGACCCACTCTATTCTCTAGCAGAGTATAAACTCTAGGTGAAGTATATATTGGCTAAGTGACCCAGCTTGGCTCTAGGCTCATGAAGTGAGGGGAGCAAGCTCCTAGCACCAGGCCACATATAGAACCTAACATAGATCTTTGAGCACCAAAACTAACCTGAAACCAGCCTTAGACTGCCTCTTTAGGACCCATTCTACAAGCCTAATTCCCAAACATAATCTTCTAAGGCATAAGCCAACACGACTCTAAAATTTATTCTTAAGAATTTAATTTTTAGAGCTTGCTTGCCTTCATCTACTTCTCTATTTTTATTTGGTTTTTTGAGCTGGTAAGGATGCATTATTCTGAGCTCCAAAAATAACTCAGAACTTTCTTCTTTCTTCCAAAAACTTTTAGTTGTCTGAGTTTCTAGAAATACACAGTAACTGACATTAGTTTTTCCATTGACGTCAGCAACTAATCATCACCAACATCAGCTATCTGACCGACATCGGCAACTTACTTCATCGACATCAATTTTTCTATCGATGTCAGTTACTGTCAAAAAAATTTCTTTTAAAATAACAAGCTCAAAACCTAACTTTTTGGCTGTCAAACACACATTCCAGAATTCTGAGACTGAAATATATAGTTTTTAGGACCTAAACACATTTTGCCTTGAATGGTTTTGACACATAGTCAAACCAAATCTCTTATTGACCACGCAAGGCAGCAACCACTTCCACCTTCGCCCTTCATACCAAGTCCCCTAATGGAGTACACTTAGACACTGAGCATACTCAACCAACCCCAAATCAACCTCCAATTGTTCCCAAAGGGGATCAAAATTTTGAGAGATTCCTTGACTACAACATCAAGGCTCTCCAACACTGTCTTGCAAGAAACCAAATGTGAGATCTTTCAAGTACCCCTATTTATGGGATGCCACCTTCCTTGACTAAAGCGGCAATGATATCAACCGCATCCCCTTCCCATTTTATGGTTACCCAAGCCACTACCTCAACTATTAACGTAATCATGGCCAATGTTCAAGATTTGGCCTACCCATCTATTGTTGGACCTATCTCCATCAGGGTTTCCATACCCCCTCAACCACAAACAATTTAACCAAGTTCTACACCTTATCAAGACTTGATTGTCTCGACTCCACACACTCTTGCACCTATAAACATGGGAGTGACTACCTATCCTTTTACCAATGCTGCCATTCAACCACCTTTGGTGGTATCTAGTCAACTTGTGCTCTCCAACTTCATGGCACAAACCCCCTTGACCTCAACATTAGTCCCTATGACGAACTACCAATATGTTGCACCTATACAAACATAACCTAGTATGTGATACACCCCTCACAATGCCTTCCAAGTACCTTACAACTTAGGGGGTGCCCCACCTATCAATCCACTAGTCGATCTAATCAAGATGCTGATGGATAAGATGTCTAACCTTGAGACATCTATTTCTGGTTCAAGCAATGTTCTTTCATACGAACAAATATGCAACAAACCCATTCACCCTTCAGTGCCTATTAGACCATATCCTAACCAATGGGAACTCCCAAATTTACTCGCTTTTAGAGTAAAAAGGACCCACAACAACATCTACGAGTGTTTAGACATGCTTGTTACCTTATAGCACATGATAATGCATTATTACTTTGCATGTTTCCCATGTCACTTTCCAGTTCTGCCCTTGATTGGTATAGCTCTATTACCAGTCATTCTCTTTTTACCTTCACTCAACTTTCCCAATTATTCCTTGACCACTTTTCAATTAACATCACCAAGAAGGTCTCCATTACATACCTATATTCTATTAAACAATTTGATGATGAATCAATCGCTGATTTTGTTGCCCATTGGAGAGGTTTGATCAACCAACTCTCCTTTTCTTTACCTCAACCTGAGCTCATTGAGCTCTTTTCAAGAGCATGTGCCAACCACATCTCATCCACTTTATGGGTCCAAACATTCTACACATTTGACGAAGCTTTCACCATGGCTAGAAAGCTTGAACTCTATGTTGTCGAAGAGGACAAGGTCAAATTGCTTAGTAAAAATACCAATGCAAATGATCCTTCTTCATCCACACCTTCTTCTTCCCACTCCAAGTCCAAGGGATCATTGAACACTATGGTCCTTAGGCCATCATCTTCAACAACAACCAACCAATCTCAACCTTCGACATTAGAATACATCACAAAACAATTCCAACAACGGTATATACAACATCAATACACTCCAATAAGAGAATCATATGCTTTCGTGTTGGATAAACTAGTCAAATAGGGGGTCCTCAATCTCCCTCAAATTTAACAAACTTAATTTGACCCCTCAAAAGCCATCCTTGCATGGTACAGGGAAAATGACTTTTGTATTTATCATCGTGTCAAAGGCTATGACATAGACAACTGTAAAACCTTCAAAAACATTATTCAGTACATGTTAGACAAGGGGGATCTTGTTTTGGATAACCCAAATGCACCGGCTAACCAAAACATGGAGGTCTTTAGACAACCCTTCCCTAATCATCCCCCCAGTCAAAATAACATTGAGACCATAGCCGATGACCTTCAAGAGCGTAATATATGCACGGTCGACATGGTTTATAACCAACCTCTCCCACAGTCTGAAGAGGTTAATCAACCTATTTCTCCACCACAGGTAGAAGATCTTTCTTCTCCCATTTATCCACCACAAATAAAAGAGCCTTCTTCTCCCATTTGTCCACCACAGGTAGAAGAGCCTTCTTCTCCCATTTGTCCACCATGGGAAGAAGATCCTTCTTCTCCTATTTGTCCTCTATCGATGGAGGACAATCCTCCATCCAGTCCCTTTTCACATGTGGGAGAGTCTACTTTGACCTCTCCCATATTGGATGATGCTTTGACGACACCAACGCCAGTGGCTTCACCCTCATCCTCCTTATCATCAATGGGGGATAATACTTCCCCCACTCCTAGACCACACATCGAAACCATGATCATCCCTGCACTCTATCCTCTTGAAGAGCCACATTCGCTAATCCCTTCTCCATCAAGAGAGGAACTTGCCACCTCACCCACTTCAGTTGAAGAAGATCTGGTGAAGGTAGATTTGAACCTCACCCCTCACAATAGTAGTCCTTGCACTAAACTAAAGAAGGCTACTAAACCACGTCAGAAAACTCCCCCACCATCATCATTACTCTCTATTTTGGGCCAACATCCATCTACCTTAATATGAGTGCTCCCTACTCCAATACTTAACAAAAGCAAATCACCTCTATTACTATCTTTACCTGGAAAAAACATACCTCCTCCAAAACATCCAACAACTCTCACCATGAAAGTGCCATCTACACGTGTGGTCACACCACCAAATAAAAAGATGGTATGAAAAACTCCTCCAACAACTCCTAAAAAGAAGTTGTCAACCCCTACTGCAACAATGAGTGCAAACCCATTAGTGGGGTCTTATACTTCACTGTTACACCAATTGTTGTAGTCTTCTAGCATCAGTCTCCCACCTCTTAAGCCATACCAACCTCTCAGACCAAAACCATCTTGGTTTGACGACACTAAAATTTGTGCATATCATCGCACATCTAGACATGATACTGAGCATTATTGCACTCTTAAAGTTGTCATCTGCCAACACCTAAAAAAGGGCACCCCTCTCATTAAGGACCCCTTTAACAAACTACTAACATCATCCCATGCCTCCCAAACCTCCTCACCTTCACACTCATCAACTCTTAGATCAAAACCATCTTGGTTCGACGACACTAAATTTTGTGCATATCATCGCACACCTAGACATGATACTGAGCGTTGTTGTGCTCTTAAAGTTGTCATTCACCAACACTTGCAAAAGGACACCCTTTTCATTAAGAATTCTCTTAACCACCCTTTCAACAAACCATTGATACCATCTTATACCTCCCAAACCTCCTCACCTTCATCGGGATCCCATCATCAGACTATGGTCCCTCTACCGCCTTGTCCCCCCTTATTCAAAATCAACACCATTAATGTGGTCGCTAGGTCACAAACCCAAAAAGATAAAGGAAAAGAGAAGATTTTTATTCCTTGGACATATCCATTCATCAAGCCCTCTCTATCACCAAAACCCAAGATTCTTATCTTGGGCACATCTTGACCAACATCCTCGAAGACAATCTGTGACTCCATGGCGAAACAACTTCACCACACAACCCCTGTGAATATGTCTTTGTATAACCTAATTCAAAGCTCTCCACAACATCGTCAAACCTTGATAAAAGCTTTACAAGTAGTGGAGGTCCAACCTGAAGACCCCCAACCACTGGTTGTTTTGGTCAAATCATTACCCACCATTGCCTCCATCACCATCAGTAATTCTAAGATTCTAGACTACAACCTAGAAGAACAAGATTTCACCCTCTTAAACTAAGCCTATCAACCAATGCTTTGCAAGATGAATCCTCACATCACACTCCTTGTCAAAGAGTAGCTTCATCATCTTCTCTCCATCTCATTTATCCAACCCATTGATTATTCGCAATGGGTATCAAACCTTATCCCTGTCACAAACGACTGGGGGAATTTGACTTTATACTGACTATCATGACCTCAACCAAACATCAACCAACTTCTTAATCATCTTTAATACATGACCAATATGGAAAGAAGCAAACGAGACAAGTTTTTTCCTAATTGGCTCAGACCTTATATCACAACACACACGCATGGATCAGGGACTTATCATCTGTCTTCTCTCGAAGGCAACCTAGAACATGAGCCCCTTAATGCCTTACATCTACGACCATTCTATTGTTAATCAAGTAATCATTCACTTGATGTTTAACTTGAGCTCATCCCTTGAACAATCCCTATCATGCTCATTCTTATTCCTTTTAACCCTACAAACATTAGTTAACCCTTTTGTCAAGCATGAATGCTTTGTCCTAATAAAAAGGGAACCTTTAAACATCTATAGTCAAGTCCATGACCAAAAGTTCAATCAACAAAACAAAATAATAAAACTAGGATGCCTATCCAAAGGTCATAAACTATAAATGTAGACTACTCCCTCGAAGGACAGCTGCATCATTGCTGTAATAAATAGATTGCTCCTTTGAAGGACAACTATTCAATGACATCTGAACATACAAAGCAGAATATAGATCACTCCCTCGAAGGATGGCTATGGCCAAATTTTGCTACAAACAACACTCTTAGAAGCTTCCCACATCGATTAGCTTCACATATGACCACAAAACAAAACAACATCCCCACGTAGACTTCCCACATTGATCAGTCTAGCAAAAAAAAATTGACTGACAAACTATTAAGTCATGGACTTGCCTATAGTCATTCTCAGGGTCACCTATAAAAGGGGCAAAGTTATCCTTGCTAAAAAGGGTTATGCTATCCTCACATCTCACATAATCAAACCTATTACCCCAACATACTCAAAGGATTTCGAGCTCACTTAATGTCAAGTGATTTGACTACATCTCTAACACAAACAATGGTCAACGACATAATGCATGAATGGGGCTTTTGTTTGCAAAAACCCCATCTATGCTATCATTATAGTCCTTGTCAATGAAAGAGCAACACGCCTTTCACTTCTTATACATCTTTGTCATACAACCAAACCCAACCAAATTAAACCAACCAAACATACAACCCAACCTTTTTGTAACCACTAACATGACATTATCATAACCCATTTACACTAGTTTTAATGGAAAACAATACACATGGAAACTATCGACCAAACATGATTTATGTCCAGCATACACCATCACACAATATGGAAAAGGCTGAGGCATAAATACATTCATTTCATTTTTAGCATACACCATCACCAATATGGACAATTGCTAGGGATGAAAAAACATATAACCAATGTTATAAAATACACCATCACACAATATGGAAAAGGCTATAACATCATCACTCATTTCATTTTTAGCATACACCATCACCAATATGGACAATTGCTAGGGATGAAAAACCATATAACCAATGTTATAGAATACACCATCACACAATATGGAAAAGGCTATAACATCATCACTCATTTCATTTTTAGCATACACCATCACCAATATGGACAATTGCTAGGGATGAAAAACCATATAACCAATGTTATAGAATACACCATCACACAATATGGAAAAGGCTATAACATCATCACTCATTTCATTTTTAGCATACATCCATCACCAATATAAAAACTTGTTAGGGATGAAAAACCACATAACCTATGTTACAGAATACACCATCACATAATATGGAAAAAGGCTATAACATCATCATACACTCATCATTTCAAGAAAGTACCATTAGACATATGGGAAGTGATAAACCATTAACATGACCAAACCAATTATCGACCTCTTTGACCCTTCTTCCCTTTTGGGAGAACTACATTGGCCTGAGGCCCTTAAAACAGGGGCTATGTAGGCAGCACTCAATTAACATGGGGTCTTCTAAGGTTAGCTTGGCCATCCATTTGCTCGTTCATCTCCCTAATGATGTTAGCCATTCGTTTATTCGTCTACCTGATGGACAAACCATTTCACCTTTAACCATGACTTAACCTAGTCAAACCCAATCCATAATCGACTCTCTTCTTCCCTTTTGGGGAGAACTACATTGGCTCGAGGCCCTTGAAATAGGGGCTATGTAGGCAGCACTCAGTTGACATGGGGTCTTCTGAGGTTAGCTCGGCCATTCCTTCATTTGTCCATCTAATGGACCAACTATCTATACCAACCCAAAATCATGACCAAATAACCAGCCCTAACACTGTAGAAGTCACCTTAGATTTCTCATGGGGCACATTAGAGGTCGCATACATCTCCCCATCCACAACAAACTACACTTGAGATGATTTATATCTCAGCCTAACTCGACCAATGACCTTGGAGATCATGACTATCTCCTCAGACAATGACCACTTCCGAGACAACTTTGCCTTGGCTGTTTTGATTGCATATATGCTACCTCACGAATAGTTAGCAAATTGTACGCAACCCACATTATGACCCTCACACATTTTTTCAAATCACGCTCCAGTTGATCCTCAATATTTGTGACATTTTCATGTTTTCTAGGAGCACTTCTTGAGCTTGGGATACTTGGAACACGACAACTATTGGAGCTACAGCTTTGATCATTTAACCCAATCAGATACGACTAAAAGTTGGGGCCTAATTACTTCAATTTTAGCACTCCTCAACCTTTGACTATGACAATTTGACCTACCTATCACATGAAGTGGTATGCACGCAATCTCAACTATTATAGCGTTCACACTCCAACTTTACCATACACATCCACTACCTATCAAATTGGCACCCGATATCAGGTTACCTTCCCTCAACTCCTACTTTGAGGGGGAATACCTCATCCCTTACTCAAGGTAACCTACACCTCATCCCTTATCTGGGGCAACCTACACCTCATCCCATACCTAGGGCAACTTACTCCTATTTTTGTCTTGCAGTTCGTCAGAACAACCAACAAGACAAAAAGGAGAAAATGTAGACACCAAAATAGTGTCAACCCCCCCTTGGTCCCTTTCTAACTTTAACATGCCTAACCTACACTTTATTAATTTAAAATACTTATTTTAAATTAATCATACTCTTTAGACACCTCACCGTGGACACCTCAAATTGGACAACTCACCACTAAGACCATTTCCTACCCCATTTATCACCCTATGACTAAGTCCTCCAAATCATAATTACCTAAGACCTATTCCAACTCTCTCACTAACTCTTGCACCTATAACCATGCCATTTGACCATTCACCAATGACAACTACACTTGGTAGATGAAGAAGGGTGAAGGGCTAAAAATAGCCCCTTTTCCCTGTTCTGCACCCACTGACATCAGTCAACTGTCAACTGACACCGGTGGAACCACTGACATTGGTTACATAAACTGACTTCTCACGTCGAGTTATGAGCTCTTAGACACTGGAATCAATCTGGGACTCCTTCTAGTTGCTTTTTCTCACTCAAATTTGGCTCTCTCTCTCTTCCTCTCAGACTCTGAGACATCACCAGGCATCAGACTTCAACTAACGCTCCCTTGGCCATAGAGACTCTACACAAATGACTCTGAATTGAATTGGAATATTGCACAAGGTCTTCAACATCAAGCCACAATAGGTACAAGCATTCAACACCTTGGTTCTTCATCTGACCAGAGCTAATTATTTCTTCTGCCCTTTCATTTCAGTAAATTAGAAAGTATTAGTAATTAGTTTCTATTTACTATTTCTAAATACTATTAACCAGACTAGACCTGACCTTCAACTAGACCCGGATTTCTCTTGGAGAGGCTGAAAACCCTTCCTCTCACCCTTACCCTTTTTGACAACTTGTCCCCTACCTTTGTCCTTCCTAAGACTCTGTCCATTGTCCTGCATCCCTACACAACCCTTTTGAATCTCCTAGACCATTCTATTGACCACATACATACCGTGAAACTTGTCTAAGGCCCATTGCCCCTATCGACATCAACATCAAGGCCCATTGCCCCTACCGACGTCGGTAGCCTAACTGACATTAGCAACATTGACCAACTGAGGATGGTAGACTAACTAGTGTCAGTGACTGTGAGAGGCAGATTGCAAGAATTAGGTACGCGTTATCTATTTTTCTTCTTTAGCTTTTCATTATTTCTCTTTCTAGCAACACTCTTTTGTCAAATAAGTGGACTTTCATCCCTCAAGGAAGTCTTTACACTTCTGGGACTGAGCTTTGCTTGGTAGTCCACCATATATCTATCTAACATCCTCTTTGTTTTAGTTTTCTTCTTATCTACAGGTGTCATCTTCCACAGCCAAAAAAGAGATCCTACAATGTCTGGATACAGTGCACAACTTAATCTGGGTATCATCTAACCCCTGACCATTTAACTTTAGTTTCTTATTTCTTCTGAATGTAAAACACAAAAAAATGAGTAGAAACACATTGGGATAGGAGAGAGTGGCCCACATGGAAACCATTATATAATTAGATAGGTATAGGCCTAGGTGGCTAATCTATAGGGATAGGTTGTAGGCTTGAGATACTAGACTACCTCATTATAGCATACTATTCGTAGGGGATAGTCCCAGGAATCTATGGGTAACATGGTTAGGCCAAATAATAGGTAGGATGGAGTCCAATCTTAGAGTTGGAGCTATTGTATTTTGTATAAAACACATGATATATATATATATATATATATATATATATATATATATATATATCTTTTATTGTATAATCTATGAGAAATATATATTGTGTGTTTTCTTTTCTATCATTATGTGATACACATGCATACTTAAAAAGAAAAAGACAAATATGACTTGGAAATGTATAAGTAATAAAAAAAATGCACTACACAATAAATCACGATGGGAAATGTGTAATAGCAAAAGATGACTAAATATATTAAACCAAAGATGGCAAAAAGTATAACAATATTTTTAAACCATGTAAAATATTTTCACCAAATTAAAACAAGATACAATCACACTATATCACATTGGGAAGTATGAAAATTTTTAATCAAATGGAAGGCATAATGGAAAGCAAATGGTATAAAAAAAGTAAGTCAATCAATCATACTAAATCACATTAGGATGTATAAAAATAAAGATGAAAATGAAAATGAAAATGAAAATGAAATTAAATTGATCACACTAATTCAAGGTGGGAAGTATGACAAATGTAATAAAATGGTTGTAAGCACACATGCAATAAAAAAATAAGAAGATAAAAGGGAAAAATTAATGAATTAAAAATAAAACTTACTAAATCAAGATGAGAAGTATTTCAATGATGCGTAACTCATAATCAATCACTACTTATATCAAATTTGACACATGTAATTTCAGTGTGATTTGGGTATTGGAATGTTTTTTGAGGAAGGCTAGTCCTAACCATGGTTTTACACTACAACTCACAAAGGAAACACCAATGAGGTGGAAAAAACTATGAAAATGTTTTTTAAAAAGAATGTTTATAATGTGATAATTTGTGAGGAAGACTTAGTCCTATCCATGGTCTTACAATGCAACTCACAAATGGAAACCCTATTGGGAATGATCAGTTAACATAACAAAATTTCTGAATGGGAAATATTAGGATTGTTTTAATGAAAGAGGGAATGTAAAAATTAGAACATAGGCATTTATAAGAATAATTTAGGAAACATGAGGCACACTAATTACATAGGAAAGACACTAAGTCGCTAATGACCATCAAAATATAAAGGATACATTTTTATAATAAGCACGAAGTGATATAGGTAAATAAGTGATATACTAAGATTAAATCATGCTTTTTATATTAAAAATCAAATTAAAATGGACCTACCTTCACACAACATGTTCCCCATTCCTCAAGACCTCTTATAGTGTCATTAGTCTACTGTGAAGATTATATACATGTGTGAGAAAGTGGGTAACACTAAAAGAGTTTTTATTCTCCTTTCCCAATCTACTAGCCTACACGTCCCAATTTACCTCAAATCTATCATGATGCTAACTATGGAGTTTGAACTTTGATTAGAAAAGGAGATGTGTTATGAATCACATCTTTTATTGTGATTTGACTTTTGAAATTTGGATATTGCCTTTTTGTGTCATTTCCTTCTATTTACATGATTTGGATTTTATATTTTACGTATTTTAATATTCTTTATCCATATGAATTTATAATAACCAACATGAGTTATATAAGTGATACACATGAATGATATTTAGACTTCGGCTAAAGTAAGATAAGTATCCAAAGACATGACTGACTAAACACTTAGGATTACCTATGAAAAAGTATGTTATCTCAAGTTTCTACCATGTGTATACTTAGTTTGAGAAATTAAAATAAGGGAATAAAATTATATCCTAAATGTATTGGTAAGATAAAATTACAATGAGATGACTTATTTGCTAATTGATCACATGGTAAAGAAGGATTACTAAGAGGAACAAGGTTTATATAACCGAGTAATAATAATAATAATTTGTGTTTTTGATATAAATTAGCAAAAAAATATGAGAAATGAAAAATAAATCCATGAAAATAAATGAAATCATAAATATAAATGTGTAATCATGAAAATCATGAAAAGAAACCATAAGGAAATATGAAAGAACATGAAACCATATACAACACAAAAGGCATAATATAAATATCCATGTGAAAGAGATAAGTGAAGAAAAATTTGACACATAGCAAAATGATGTAAGACATATAAAAGTGGACCATAAGTCCAATAAAAAATCATAATGAATAATAAAGTGAAATAACACCATGTTGTGTTCACAAGTACTGATAAATTTATCCATAAATATTATCCATAACATATTATATATCACTGTGAAGATGGATTCCAACTACATAAAGAATCTCATTGATGCTTAGGGAAAGGTGTCAAAATACCTCTCATCAAATCTCCTCAAAAAAAATTTAGGTATAGTTGAAGGATTAAAATCATGAGGGTTTCATGTGTAGAATACTCAATAAAGGGAATACTATAATATGAATGGTATATGTGGGACATGAAGGTATTACCACTAGTGGAGAAGGAACCATGGGTGGGGGAGAATATGTGGGTAGAGCAGGAGCCACATGTGAATAAGGATGAGCAATATTACATGAAAAACCTATGAGAGGAGGAATAATGAGCACAAACTGGTCATAAGGTGATCATGAAGATGTTGCTAGAGTATGAGATAATGATTGGTGTGATGGGTACCATATTGGTGCCAAAGACACTATAGCTCTCCATATTTTAGAATATACTTAGGTAAAAAATTGGGAGGATGTATAGCCTTATCTTTGGGCTGGGGAATGGTAGGATCCAATGTGTCAATATATTTCCAAAGATTTCAACAATGGGTGGAATAATGATTATCTGTGCCATGGAAGAAACATATGCACTTATTAGTAGACTTTGGGGGTCTACTAATAGAAGGAGTAGAAGTAAAAGCTAGTGAAAGTTGGTATAAATATAAGTCTCTAGTCTAATGACCTACAACTTTATGAATATCATATTAAGGTTGATCATCCTATTGGGAAAGTAGGGGATCAAGATGCAATACAGTAATAATGTCATTACTAGGGGGAGGTAGGGCTGGTGGAGAGACTAGTTTAGGCTCATCTAAAGGAGAAGCATAATCGAATACATGAAGAGGCTTAGCTAAAGATAGAGTGGGAGTAAGAACTAGACTAGGTTCAATTAAGGGTGAAGTGAGATGCGTATATGGATTAAGAGGGGTAGTCAACATCTCTAGGGTAATTAAGATATAAGGATCCTAGTATCTAGTAAAATTATAAGGACTGGTCATAGCATCATCCATGAGCATGCTCCTAAGAAGATCTACCAAAAATGGAGGTGTACCACACAGTTGCTCCATCTCTACCCTGTGAAAAAAAGGAAGATTACTATAATTAAGAACTATGCAAGAAAGAATACTATAAGGTGAATGGAAATATTGAAACAAAAGATTATGATATCAAAGAATCTTGACATCTCTATCTTAGATAAGTCCTCATAGAAAGGGATCATCAAAAGTATAACCATCATCATAATCAAGTTTATGAAGATTGATGGTGTAGGTAGGTATTATATTTTTGTCAGAAGTGGCATGATGAATATAATGTCAAGTCTTGGTTAAGACAATAGTTATATTATTGATAGGTGGCTGATGGGAATGCAACTTCAAGGATGGCAAAAGTTGGGCAATGAGATGAGGGGAGAGATCCAATGTTTTGATCTTGTCTGGTTGATCATCATCATAATCTAAGAGGTTAGGTGGTATGTTTTTGATGAGTTTTGGGTGACCATGATAACCTCGAGTAGAGTTGACAGGATAGTTGAAACATTGAGACTCCCTGAATGGAACACTAGGCAAGGGTTCAAGGGTTAGAATTTTAAATACACCATGTTCTTGGAATTGTTGAAAATTCTAAGGGTTTGTGTCTCCTTGAATACTATAGATAGTAATATTATGGGGGAACTTGACACATTATCAGGTAGATTAGGCAACAACCCTCATGTGATGAGTCTAAGGTCTACCAAGCAAGGTATTATAGGAAAGGAAAAAATTAAATATCATAACCTTCATATGAACAGTGATAGTAATGATGGTAATAGGAAGCCACACACAACCTAAAGAAGTCATTTGCCTTCTATCATAACCTTGTCATGTACAATGGGTGGTATTAATATTACACTCAGAATATCTAAGAGTTTTAATGAAGTCAATGGAGGTGACACAAGTACCTGAACATTCATAAATCAAAGCATGATTATCTTGGATATCACCAATTTGAATGCTTATAAATAGTGGAGGATCATTAGTGCTAAGAAAAATATCATCTGGGTTCATGGAAGCAATAGGAAATTTTAGGGAAAGAGAAGTGTCCATTGTTTCATCAACATGTATAAACATCTCTTCGTATTGTTGTAAGATATTATCTTCAAACCCAAATAAGATAGATTCACTTCTTATTAAGGGAGGATGAGGGATATTCATTTCAAATATTAATTGCATTAGACAGTTTCAGTGATGGGGGGAAGTTTTCATGAGTTTAAGAAAGGGTATTTGATATGGGATATTAGTAAGTTTCATGATGGGTAATTTATCATAACCCATGAGGGGCTACTAGATAGAGGCACATAATGTTGTAGGAGATCCTAAGAATGAAGATTAGAAGTGCATTCAAATTTGTGTTGATAATATGTAGTTTGTCTAGTTGGAGGATAAATTAGTTGAATGTATTTAGATGATGGGGTAGTTGATTTAGGTAGGCCTTGTGATTTATTTGATGAAATGTTATTGGAAGGTTGAGGATTTTTTTGATAGGTGTAGATATTGGGGTAGTTGTATAAATAGTTTGAGAGGTATTATCCAATTGAGGTGTTGGAATTGGTTCTTGAATAGAGATAAGGTCCTCTTTCCCCAACTCTATTAGATGAGATGGGGAAGAATTTTGGATAACACATAATGTTTGGGAGGTTTGGTGTAAGTGGATTGGATTAGAATCAATGGAACCAACTAATTTTCACATATTAGTCATATTTACTAAATTTTCTTCAAGATTTTGGTTGATAAGACTTTCAAAATTATTTGTGGTAAGAGTAGGCTTATCATTGCTATCTTTATGATTAGGAAGAGGATATTTATATATGGTAAAATGAACATTATCCTAGTTCAAAGCTTGAATTTTTTTTTTGTGTTTCATGAGCTTTAAAGGCTGTCATATTCTTATTGGTGATTATGAATGAGTGAATAGTGATTAGAGTTTGGGCCAAGAAGAAAATCCAAAGCTAAATTACATAATTATCTACAAGTCTCGTGAGAGTGGCCATAACTTGCATGAAAACAAAAAAAATGTTTGGATCATACCATGATTTCATAGGATGATTGAGGTTAATTTATCATGGTAGAATCCTTGGTAGATGATTTTGAAGCTCAACTAAGGAAAATGGTTTATGAACATTGATATTGTTGGTTTGAAAAAATTGAGGATTAGGGGTATTGTTTAGAGGGAGAACATTCTCCACAACATTGTTGGGAGTGATGGCTTAAATATTGTGAATAGTGTCATAAGAATTGGTGACACCATCATTGATAACATGATGCTTTTTATTTTTAATGACAATGCATGTACCCATAATAGGTTGGGATGGTTCAAATTGGCACATGAGAAAATCTTGGAATTTAGCTTGGTCAAGGGCTTCTTTCAAAGTTCTTAGAGAGAGTCCTAACCCTATATTTCAACTTGAGATAAAGAGCATTAGTGAGTATATGAAAGAGATTAGCATTCACCATGTTATGATTACACTTATTAGACAAGTTTTTCCATCATTTTATGAATGTGCAGTTTTGGTTTCAAGTTGCTTACAATTGATAAAGTGAGCCAAGTTATTCTCAGGGAGGTCACTAGTTTGAAAATCTTGTACTAGGGAGTGAACTAGATATTCCAAGCTAGTGATAGAATAAGATTTGAATTGATTGTACCAATATAATGAATATTCAAAGAGTGTTTTGGATAATAACTTGGTAGAAATAAAAGTGTTAAGTTTGACCTAATATTTGTAGAGATTACCAAATATTTTTAAATGTAAGGTAAGATCAGTTGACCCATTATAACTAATGGTAGGTTTGATACCTCCTATGTCAATATTTGTAATTTGAGGTATAAGAGGTTTATTTTAGATATTTTTGATCAATTTTTTTACAAGGGTGGTTGAGGAATGAGGGGGAATTCCTAAGGGGGGTGGGGGGCATTTTGATTTTGCACTCCCCAAGGATCCTATTGAGGTTGATTTTGAAGGTGGATGAGATGATTTTTCATTTACATAATTTGATTGGCATTATTAGTTTGAAAATAATTCATTTGATTGAGAGTTTACAATAAGAGTTAATGGGTTTGAGTATTATTTTGACTAGTTTGTGTGGCATGCGAAGCATTAGAATTAATATTAGTGGCTCAGGTTGCACTATGAGTAGTGGCATAGATATAAATATTATGCACTAGTGGAAGTACTAGTAACATGATTGACATGTGTAGCATACATATGAGTAGTGGAATACATATGGTCAATCATACCACTAGTGCTACACATGTCATATGTTTTATATGAGTAGTGGCATGATTGACCATATGCATATACATATAAATATTATCCATCAACCACAATTTTTAAATACAATATATATGATAAAAATGGGGATGATACTTGAGTCTTGACTACAATCAATAGACATGCAAAAAATATATATGTAAATTAAGGTGTTGATGTGGCACCACTTGACAATGGAGTTTACATGCTTATACCTTTGACCACTGTAGTCATAGTTACAACTAAAGTTGATAGAGGCACAAATGGAACTTTAGTTGAAAGTGTCACAAATGTGGGATGTTAAGATGTCTGCACTATAATATATCCTCAAAATTTAGGTTATATACATGGAGGTGGCTGAGATATACAATATGTACCTATCGAAGATGAGTCTAATTGAATGCCTCCAATTACTTGTAAAATGCATGATTTGATTCAAAATCAATTTTTATCATCTCATAGTCAATTATAGATATTTTGAAAAAATAATAATAGCATGACCATCAAATTCTCATGAATAATCATTGAAGTCTTAAATTCCACATTCAATGTATCTATGTTGGCTACCTTATCTTTTACAAAAGTTATTAATTGAATAATCTATTCATTAGTTTTATACAAAATTCCCTCCAAGTATGCTTAGAAACTATTAGTGGTCATATGGAGTAAACCTTCAAAAATGGGCCTTGAGACTAACTACCTTAGATTAATGTATATATATATACAATATCCATATCCTTAAAATTTGATATTTCCCGTTACTCATGAATGTTAAATTAATGCCCGAAGGCATTCATTTCATTATGTCACTTTGACAAATTATCTCTTTTAGTTGTCATATGGTTCTAGGCCAGAGTAACATTAGGGGATGATATCAAACATAAGCATGCATGGGATTTATTATTAATATCCTAGCCCATACAATCGAGATTATAATTCACATCCTTCATTCTATTATACTCCTGGGTTACACTACCACATTATAGATGTGACTCAGCTCTTTCATGTCTTATTGAATCAATGATATTATATTGCATTTTGGATTTCACCTATATATTATCTGTAATATCATGGGAAGCCTATATAAAATTTTCTTCTTGTATCCTTTGTTTTGATTGATAATAATTTTTAAACATTTGATTATACACTCACCTATTTACATCAAAAAAATTATAAGGATCTTCTTCATACTCATTCAGGTCTATGGGATGGACCTTCCTCTTATTAGCTAGAGAGAATATGTCTTCTCTCTATTCCACTTAAAAATTTTCACCCTATAATAACATGATATTTCTCTTGACTTTTCTTAGTGTGTTAGTCTACATGTCAAAATGGAACCCCACCTACTCCTCAGTGGTAATCAAATCTTGTCTTCCTATCTCCTCTTCCTACAATCTCTAAATCCTAGGAGGAATGATCATAATGACTAGTGATTCTATTAGATCTATAGATGTAGAGGTGGAAAGAGGGGATTAACTTAGTGGGAACATTGATGTTGAATTAGGCTAGATAATAGAAGTTGTAATCAATTTAGGAAAATATGGGATGGACTTTCTCCAAGTAGTGACCTTCTTCTATGGAAGTGTCTCAATAATATACTTGGTATTTTTAGATGTCCTACATGTTAATACTATGGAGGAATATATTTGGGAAGTTGAGGAAATGGGCACACCTAACTATGTAGATGGCGTAAGAGGAGTAGCTCATACAACTAAAATGGATGTAAACACTAGGTATTCAAAATGCACCCACTTCTTGGGTCTAATAGACTATGGACTAGCTTCACTAAAGGATGTATGAGTTACATGGGTTTTAAACAATATCACATTAGTAATATAACTCTTAGTAGTTTTTTTGGTTGTAGGGAAAGAAAAATGTAATGGGTCCTAGGATATAGTTTTCATTGTGAATGCATTAGGCCTCTTGAGTGGGATAAGAGAATAAAAATAGAAGAATGTAAAGAATGTTTAGCTCTTGATATGCTATGTATAGTAATGGTTATGGAAAGAGACACCAAATAATCAAGGTTTGTGTACTTATAATTAATGGTTGGCCATCACTCAAAGAAATAATGATAATGGAAATTATTGTTTTAGACATTGTCATTGTAGTTTGTTTAATTGAAATCTCTATAATAAATCCATATTTTGGACTTGTATATATAACTAAAGTAACATTAGTAATAAGTGAGGTCTCCTTGGGATTTGACTCCCTTTTTCATCTTGTCTAGATATCGATGTAGTCTCAACCACCTTATTGTTTATTACTCTGACTTTTGAGGTGGAGAGCTTGGAGGTGCAGTTGGTGATGTAAATTTCTAGGTTGGAACTTCTTGTTTTAACTCTACCTCTGATTCCATATCCTTTTCTTATTTTTATCTTATGATATTAGCTCTATCTTAATTGAGTTAGTCATTTCTTGTTCTACTTTTGATTCTTCATAAATGGTGGTTCCTCCTAGCGCAATTTATTATTGTTCCTCTATTGGTTCTACTTCCTCTCACTTATCTTACTCCTCACAAAGAAGGCCTCCTCTAAAAAATAGACCTTCATTAGGCCTTTCTTCTTATTTTACAACCTTGGGTGACACAAGAGTATTATATTTCCTTTGGTATGCCATTAGTGGTTTCCTAGTAGGAGTAAGAGCTGGTACTAAAATGGGTGGACTGGAAAATGAAGGGGCTATAGTGGAGGAAAGTGGAGAAAGTGGAATGGGAATGAAATTTACTATTGGAGGAGTTATGGTATAAATTGGTGACAATGGATTATAATCAATATGAACTTGTGAAATCAAAGAGGGAAGACTAACCTATTATACTGATGTTAATGGAGGCAAGGTTTCAAAATAAAGTTACCCTTTGTGCCTATTGGAAATGATGGAGTATTTTAAATAAGATATAAGTTGAAGAAAATCAACACTTGGAGGTATGGGAAGATATTAAGATATAATAGATGTGATTTGTGGGTATATTTCTTAAGATGTACCTATTTATTTAATAATTTCAATTCTTAGTTCTACTTTAGTTGAAGAGGAATCCCATGAACTTGTGTTGAGGTCCATTCTTCACTATATATTCTCTTCACATCTTATTTTATGATAGTAAGATCATACTATATCCTTTGGGCTACTATCATAGACATGCCAACCCTACACATCTTGATATCCACCTCAATATCATATTCAACATTTAGAAATATAGAATCAAGATTTTACCATTGGTGGCCATATGATATTTTAACTTTCTTATCATACTTATTAAGGTGTTCCATGAACTTCTTCTTTGGATCCAAGTACCTAAATGGTTCAATTTTCCAATCACAATGCATTATAATCTTTCCCATGGAGCTGAGGTGCTTCCATTTGGTATATTGTATATGGCCAATGTTGAGAGGGGTTGTATGTAAGCTTCCTTATGTATCACCCCTCAATTGAGTGTCCATGCTATAATATAATTGTGTAAAAATCTCTTGTTTGGCCACCTTGTATATAAAAATATGTGGTATATAAAAAGGTTGTGACCTAGTACCTTTAATTCTGATTATAGTGAAATCTGACTAATGCTAATAATCACTTATTTTAAAAATGCTTCTATTAATGTATTCTAATAACCTAGTCTTGAACTACCCATAGATATCCTTATAAACCATTAGATAAAATGTATCTTTTATTCTATGTAGTTGCCACCTAAACGTGTAGATGTGAATAATATTGAGTTCATTATAAACCCTAGTTTTTGGTTATTCTATGTATGGATTTGCGGGTTCTTTGTAGGATGGTTGCATTGTAGAAATTATGGAATCTACTAAGTATGAGATCATGTGAAATTTTCCATCTAGTATATTTGTTGGGTTATTGATATGGTGTATTAGATTTGAGATAATTATTTTTCTAAGAGTAACAATTTTATCTGAACTCAAAATGATGTCTAACAACATGGCCCATATCTCATGGACATAAGAAATACTTGGAAAATCATGTAATCAATTTAGCAAGTCCATGATGATTCTTACCCTTAGCCTAAAAATTACTATGGGAATGGATGAATTTTCACCTTTGATTAATAAATTTAATTGGGTTAATTCCCATTGCTATAATTTTTCCTTGATCAATTTTGTAAGAAACCATGAATTCACCATAGCCTAGCTATATATTATTTTAGTAAAAGGGAACCTATAATATCTATTAAAATGTGTTTGCACCATTGTGGACCATAAGGGTTTTGTTAAGACAGTTGTGTCATATTTTCCCATAAATTTCCCCATTTACAAATAAATGATAAAAGAGGTTAATCTAGGGTATTACCTCTTATTTTATGGTAGCATTGTGTAGGCCCACCACCTAAATGGCTAAAATTCCATCTTTGTATCATTGTGTGAATATAAAAATTTGGTCCTTTGTTCCATTTTATTATCTAACATCCACCTCTATTTGTATGGCTAAATAATTTGAATTGGGATTATATTTTTGTTAAATCAAACACTGTATCCATGAATTTAGTCATACTTGCAGTAGAATATGCAGAGGGAGGAAGAGTGTGAGATGATGAAGCCCTTAGCATTATGTTTTTAATATAAGTTCTCTAGAAAGTTGGAGGTCTTTTAGTTGATAAAGAGATCTAATTTATAGAATGCACATAATAGTAAGAGGGTAATGTAATCAAATTGTGATTTACAAAATAAATACATCTCTTAGATTTATTAGCTCTTATAATTGACTATATTCAATCACTAATTCATGTGAATTAATTACAAATAATGGATTTTAATTTTTTACCTAATTATATTCATCTCTAATTTGAATTTTAATTTGTAATTGTCAACCTTTGGTAGACTTGTTATTACCACATGGCATATTTTCATTACTTTTGGGTGCCTTGTCATATTAACATGAAAAATGTCTTATTTTTGTGCTTTCATAGCTCAATTATGATCACAAATGTTTAATTTTGTAATTAATTAATTCAATTAGACATACACATAAACATATCACTCATTTGATGTGTATCGAACCTTGTGCTTTGTACTTACCTGTTTGGTCACAAGTCTACAAGATGATGACACTTGGAAAGATCTTAGGGGTTTGCTTGCATAGATCATGAAATTATCTACTATGCATTATGAATACCACATGTTAGTAGGATTTTGACATGTGGAAAAATATAGCTTTATGGGAGGGGTCAATAAATTCTAATTATGTACCTTATTATGTCACACTGCTAGTCACCATAATGTTGAAACTTGGATGAATGCCACTTATATGGTCTTTGAAATTTATAATATGCTTTATTAAGTCACATATTTATGATATGATGACATCTGTATGGATCACACTACTCTAGATAGTCTTTGGGTTTTGACTATGTGATATGATCCTACAAGTTGTGGGTCATCAAGATGATGACATGTGGAGTAATCTCATTTCACTGTAAGTTAGTTAAGCCTTGAAAATTATTTAAGGACTTGTTAGTCATGGATAAATGGGATGGTGCCACATGGATGACTACCATTTCTTTGGATAACTACCAAAACATGGAACATGTAATATGATCAAAGGATCTTTGAGTCATCAAGATGAAGATGTGTGGCATGATATCACTCACTCAAGTGCCCAGATGAATTTGTAGAATATGTCTTGGACCCATAGACTATGAATAAGGAATATTATGATACATGGATTAATATTTCTTTCTCAAGTGAATAGTATATGTGGAAATTTGAATATCATGAGTGAGGAATTTATATTAATAAATGTGTTAATATCTCATGATGTTGGTGTTATCCTGCACTCTTTGACATAGAAATCACTTCAAACAAAACATTCGATTAATTCATTAGTCAATAAAGTTACAATCAAAGTTCATTCATCCTGACTATTGATAGGTAAAAAGTATATAAGACTTGTAAAACATTTTGATTAAAACACATTTAAACCTTTCAATAGTCACATTTCAAAATTTTAAAATTTGAGGTCTAAGATATCCAAACAAAACATATTTCAACCTAAATTCATCATGATATAAAAGACAAATCATTTTTTATACCTTCCACATTGAAAAAAATACTTGATTATAACTATTATAAAATAACTGAATAACTATTAAGAAATTAAAATCACTTTCATTTGAGCCAGACCTGAACATGTAATACATAAGCTATGATCATAAAATTTATGAATGCAAATTGGGTCACCATCTAAATTTTTTGAAGGTGGCGTGTGTTGGTCACAATAAAATGCCTACACATATCAAACTTATTTTTTTGAGGGAGAGATATATGGTGGTACTCTAGTAACTTTTGATGAGATTTTGGTAATCATGAAAACTTCCCCCATTATGAGGTCGAGAGGACAGGCTAATTAGTAAGCTGTGACACTACATTAACTATTATCTTTTACTCATTATTAGTATCATTCATTTTTCTTATAGTAATTTGGTTTGATTTGAAAATTTACACACAAATTAATTGGAATATTAACCACATACTTTATATTATTCATAGATATTAGTTAAATTATCAATCCTTAATTATGTGGCATAATTCATCAAATGATTGGAACTTCTTGAACATAATAGATTCATGTAGGAGGGAAAGAGACATTTCCTTAAATATATATTGTAACTCATTTTTAGACATATGATTTTTCATCTTATAAAACGTGGAATTTTACCAAAGAACATAATCAATGATTTTTTCATTGGGTCCTTGCTTAACCTTTGGAAATTGAGCATAGGAAAATTTATCACTGATATTGATTTAAAAGTGGGATTAAAAAGTTATTATTCAAAGGATTAAATTCATGGAACAATTGGAATGGAAGGTCATATTTCCATTGCTAATCATAGTCCTTAAGACTATGTGGTGTCAACTTAGCCAACAACTTGTCGTTGGAAGCATAATACAAACTTTTTGCGTGAAATGATCTTTAGTGTTTCTCTAGATCACCTTAAACATCGTATAATGTAATCTTAGATACAAAATTTTTAGGAAAGGGATAATATAAAATCTTTGGGGAGAATGGATTATGAGGCAATTCTTGGGAATCAATTGAATGAATCATTATCGAAGAACCCTAATCTAACTCTAACACCTTAGCCTATAAATATATAATAGTATACATGAGGGATTGTGAATTAGGCATGGATGACAAATTCATATGAGTAAATATCATAGGAGGTGCATAAGTCTACTATGTATGATACCCACTAAAATCAAATGAAAACTTTGTGTTTCCCACACACCATGGGTGGGCATCACATACATATTTTTACATGTAGATATAGAAATAATAGAAGTGGTAGTTGTGGTATAAACATCTATTTTAATGTTAATATATCTAAAATGTTGATTAATATCAATTAAGGGATCATGTTTTTCCTTATATGTGACAATCTTATCATTTTGTTTTATTTCATCTCTAATTACATGTAGTAATGCATCAAGTGTGGATTCATTTTAAGATATTGAGTTAATTCCTTATTTATCTATTTCATCTAATATTCCAGAAAAAACAACATTATCATCCACGTAATTTTTTTCTTCTATCATGACGATGTGTAAATTATGTGAATAAATGAAAATAATAACTTATAAATAGATTAAAAAAACATATATTTTTTGTAACCACAAAATTTTGAAAAATCCTTAAGAAGGTAGGATGAAACCCTAAGGGCCAAGAGACCTAGGGTTTATAAAATTATTGGTTCATCACTATTTTTACCTTATTTTAGATTAATTATCTAAACACAAGTAAACATATGAATATTACAAATTTCCAAACTAAGGAGATTTGAATGTAGAGACAAATGTTTAATTGCACTATTATTTTTACAAATGACCAAGATGAATACAATAATTAGTTTGTTATTATTATGTTCAGGTTTGAGATTATGAAAATGATATGAAGGACTAAAAATAGCTCAAGAGTCACTCAAATTTGGAAACCAATTGTTTGTAATTTCCTATATGGATCTGGTATAATATGGATGCTTATGTAAAATTAGAGGCATCTGATGTCTATTCAAAACATCCTTTAAGATATATCTAACTTTTTTGACACATTTTATTGCATTTGTTTATAAATTTTTATTTAATGTAATATTAGAGGCTCCTTAATGTGCCCAAGTCCATAATTTTGTCTCATTCACTTTGAAACCCTATCTCCACTTTGTAATTATTAGAATATGGTTCAAACTACACATAATTCTCTCAATTAGGTGTATGTGTGAGATAGTTAATCTATAATATGGATGAAAAACATAACTTTTATTTTGACACTTGAAAATATGAAAACTTGACTTTGTTTGATAAATCTTTCTCCTTTGAGGAGTTTATAATTTTAAATCTTTTGAGTTGTTCTTCTAAATGCATAGATGATAAAATTCCTCTTGATAAATCATAGATAGGTGATTGATATAAAGGAATAGGCTTAGGCCTAGTGGATATAAATAGATGAATTTTTTGGTAACTTGTTCTGACATCACATGCGAAACGTATGAGATGACCCATAAGAAAGATGTAAATTTATGAAAATGACTAGTAAAAGGTGTGTAAATAGATCTAGTACAGGTAGATAGTTTTGGTAAATGAGAACCACTTGAGTATGATTAGAAGCATTCAAAAATAAGGAAATAATGACATGATAATTAGGGAATAGTTTTATTAAAATAATAAGTATATTAAGCACAAACTAGGGAGGAGTTCATTTAAGTGACTAATAACAAATAGAGAAGGCCATACCCATAGCAAGTGAATGGCTATGAAGGAGTGTGGGAAATATTATGTATATATGCATAATTCATGTGTGGTAAATATAGGTCAATGTTGATATTATAAAGTCTATTAAACCATATTTATGTGTCTATACATATTTATACTCACTATCATTCTATTTGATTAGTCTAGCCTCCTCCAAATCTCTTTCCCCTTCTTTTTAGCCTCTTCTACCTAGTTATGTAATTTTTATTAATTAACTTACCCATACAAAATTAATTATATAGTAGAACCTATGATTTTTACTATATTGGCCATGGTGAACATAATAGTTTTCTTGTCTAAGGTCTATTTTTGAGTTTATTAGCCCCACTCTATACATCTATGCCATTGTTATATTATATCTACCCTGACCAATGTAGTACTATTTTTGCTTTGAATATTTATACTATATCAATCCATATTGAATTCATATTAATATATGATAGGTCACTTTTGGGATTTGGATCCATATATAGGGTTCCCAAATGTCATTTTTATATAATTATAACACCATTTTTATTTCTTCTATACAAAATCTTATATTTAATAGAAGAAGTTTAATTAGGGCATAAGAGCTTATATTTATGTGGGTATATGTTTCCATAGGGTTTATGAAGTCTAAATGAGAGAATATAAACCATAGATGTATACCTTAATCTTTGAAGTTCACAATTGAGTATACTTAAGCCTTCTTCTTTACATCTTAAGCTTAACTTACGACATCTCTCTTAAAATGCCACTTGAACCAAGGGGAGATTGATGCATTAAAAATTTAACCAAGGTAAGTATCCCTATTATTTGAAGTTCACAATTGAGTATATGTTGGCCTTATTATTTACATCTTGAGCTTAACCTATGACATCTCTCTTAAAATTCCACTTCAACCAAGGGGGAGATTGATGCACTAAAAAATTAACCAAGGTAAGTATTCCTATTCCTAAACTCATTCATTTTATTTTCTTTATATATATGTATATGCTAGATTGGTATGTTTTTATCTTCCCATTCTTAGGCTATCTTATGCTATTTTTGCATATCATTAAAACTTAGTTAGATATATCTTGGTTATAATCATTAGTTTATATGCCTCTTGATTACATCCTAATAAAATTTCTCTCTTTAAATTACATCTTTTACATCTTGTATATAGATTGTCTTTGTTTATCAATTCCTTGTATAAGCTTCTAAATTATATTCTTTGTCCCCATTTTTATAAAAAAAATTTACTTACAACCCTACCCCACTTTGTAATGTAGAATATTTATGTCTATGTTGGATCTAGTATGGTCTTCTCCCTTTTCCCATATTAAAGAATATTTATATCATTGACCATATTTCACATAATTATAGTTTGAAACCTCACCTTTGTGGATGCTTGAATATATATCCCTTTGTTTGTGATGACTGTCAAACTAGGTCAAGGATTAAGGGGAAAAAAATTTATATTATGCACAATGAAACAAATGAGTGAAAATATAGGACATAAAAACATTAGATAACAAAGTATTAATAAAGAGCATAGATCCATAAACCCTCTACATGTAAAATTAAATGCTCCCAAACACACTTAGTTTGTAAATTTCCTTGATGATGAGATTCCCTAGGGAATACCTAACAGTTTCTATACTAGGTGACAAGTCTATGAAGGAGAACCAAATTTCACACATCAATGGCAAACAATAATCACATTCCAGATCCAAATTTAGATTTATTGAAATAAATTATTATGTGATCATTTGACCTCATTTGCTTTTCTTTACATTTTAATTATCATTGTTATGCTACACTTGATTTATATTCCTAATTTAAACACTAAAGTAGATCTATTTTTTTGTTTTTTAAGTCATATTTGTTAGATCTATTAATTAGTGCAATTTGTTTAGCCTATTTTATTAACACTAGACTTAGGGTATACATAGATGTAAGTGTTATTTATTAGTTTCCAAGATGTAGCATCTTAGTACTTGGAGATTTAGATCTATAAAAACATCTCAAACTTTTTTATATGTACTACTTTTAAGTGTGTGCTCACACCATCTAATTTGTAGTTAAGAATACACCTCAAAATGATGTAAATGTATAGTTTCAAAAATGTTACTTTGGCATTAATTTTTCATTACTTGATATGTCTTGTGTACGTTTATCTATGTAAGGGCGAATGGTCAAAATTAGGTGTTAATGAAATATTATGGTCTAAACCTTGAAACCCATTTCACACATCCTAGTGCAACCTCCATATCAACCTTGTGATCATCTTATCTTATTGTGAGCGGAATTAATAAAATCTCTTAACATTTTCTAGTGCTACATTTTAAACTGGATGGGATCATCTATCATTTTCACCTTTAAAAAAAATTATAGTCATCTAAAGTAAGTCATGTGCACCAATTTCATCTAAGTTTAAATTTAGTTATTTATAAAAAGATGAGTGATTAGGTTCATTTTATTATTAATCACTTATTGAGTTTTCATGTAGCATACTCTTAGATCACTTCCTTGACACTACATTATTTTTATATAATTTCTATTTACTAACTCACAATTTTCTCTGTATACTTTAAAGGGTTTAAAAAATCAAAAGGGACATAATAACCCTAGCTATGCAAAACCCCAAACCAAACCCTCGTCATTTTTAAGTCATGCATGATTTTTCCATTTCAAAGAGTAAGAAGTTGAAGCATGTGAATTAAAGAGAGGAGGCAACAAATTAGAAGTAGGCATATAATATATTATTTTTTATAATTTATTAAGACCATACAATTTGATCATGAATCTCTGTATTGTCCCAACATTGATTATAATAGTCCATATAGTTTGTGTGTTGTTACATGTTGAGATCTAAATTTAAGTGACTATAAGTAAAACCATTTTAGATTTATGTAGACAAGTACGGATTTCAACTCTGAGTTCAAAATCAACTCAAAATCCCTAGAGACATCAATCTAAAAAGATAAGAGCCCTCTATAACATTACATTTTTGATTGAGCAACTAATATAACATCATATTTTACAATTATTTATAATGCTTAACTAAGGTACATGTATATTTATGCATACAATATTGGTATTTAAATGAATTATAGAATAACGGCTCCCTAGAGTCTACATACATGTTTCTTGATGCAAACATTATTATTTGATCAATTATTGTGCCCCAATTTCACCTCATTTCTAATTCAGACATCTATAGATATACAAGTGATTAGGATCATTTGATTATCGATCATTTATCAAATTTTCATGTAGCATACTTTTGGATCAATTCATTAGCACTGCATTATTGTTATATACTTTCTATTTACTAATATATTTTGAAGGGTTTAATAAATCAAAAGGGTCATAGTACCCTATCTGTGCAGACTCCCAAACCAAACCCTTATTAATTTTCAATATTATGGGGTTTTATATTTCAAAGAGCAAGAAGTTGAAGCATGTGAATTCAAAAAGGGGGGAAAGGGGCAACAAATTAGAAGTAGGCACATAGGATCTTATTTTTTGTAAATGAACAAGATCGTACAACTTGACCACAAATGTTTGTACAGTGCTAACAATGATTAGAATTGTCCATACAATTTATGTGTTGTTAAATGTTGAGATTCAAATTCAAGTGGCCACGAGTCAAACCAATTTAAATTTGTGCAAACAAGTTCAAATTACAATGATAAATTCAAAAAAAAAATCAAAATCCCTAAAGACATCCATCTAAAAAATTAAGATCCCACTATACCCTTACATGTTTTGATTGAACAATTAATTTGATATTATATTTTAAAAATATTTGTAATGATTAATGGAAGTAAATGTATTTTTATATATTAAATATTAGTATTTAAACAAAATATTGAATAATGCCTCCCTAGAATCTACATACATGTTTCTTGATGCAAACATTATAATTTAATCAATTTGTAATGATTCATGGAAGTACATGTATTTTTCTACATTAAATATTAGTATTTAAACAAAATATTGAATAATGCCTCCCTAAAATCCACATACATATTTCTTGATGCAAACATTATAATTTAATCAATTATATTAATAAATATATTTTTATACATTAAATTTTAATATTTAAACAAAATATTGAATAATACCTCCTTAAAATTCACATACATATTTCTTGATGCAAACATTATAATTTAATCAATTAGTAAAGAATTATGATACCACAATAATTGTTATACTCAGAGTTAAAAATTGACAATCTTGTAACCTATTTTCATATTTCAAACTGTATATTAAAGTCAACAATTGTGACAAGTTATGAAAACTGTAATTTTTTTAATTTTGTTTTAAAAGTCGGTACCCTTCATTTATTTTATATATATTCGAATCTTTGTTGTTGGAACGTTTACCATCCTATTTAAAATGTCAGTTTTAAATTGTTTTAAGGGATTGAAAAGAGGTAAGTCGTCAACAAATTTTATTAAGTCGAAGGATAAGTACAGTAATTGACTTTAAGGGTTTAAAAAACAAACACATGGATCTTACAGGATAAGTACACTAATTGACTTTAAGGGTTTAAAAAACAAACACATGGATCTTACCTACCTCGCCTCGTGAACCCTAACGTTTTACATTCATTGTATGGACACCGTCATGGGAGTGTCGGTATGCATTGCCATCAAAACCAAAGATAAAAAGAATATGCTTTCAATTTTTATTTTTTTCCTTCCAATTATTATAATACATAAGACTCTTCAACGTTTCCAATGAAAAATCAAACGTTAGAAATTAGAACAGTGACAGTCTTAAGGAAACACAAAGATAAAAGAAATTGTTATTGTAAAAAAATCACGAATTTAAAATTTGAGCATCAGTTTTATTCACATTTATAAGTCTTTTAACCATGGGAACACATCATTATATTTATTGTTATAAAAAAATAAAAAAATATGGTTATAATAATAAAATATATAATATAAAATATAGGTTTTTAATAATATATTATAAGTTTTTAAGAAAATAATAATTTCAAATTAATAAATTAATTGTTGGATGTTAGATGTTGCTCAAATATATATAATTTAGTGTATAGGGGCTTTTATTCAACGAGTTACAACTGCCATTATAAATAGGTTGGGTTAGGCTTCACAGTTATATTGTAGAGTAAATAAGATAATGATATTAATGTCTACGAAAGACCAAAATAGACCTACAAGAATAAAAAAATATAATATTTATTAAAGAATAAGAAATACAAAAATAACATATCATAGAAAAACTTGAACCTACTCTATAAAGTATACTATATTACTTTAAACCAATAAAAGATAATACTATATATAAATATATTAAACCTAAATGTGATACAAATATCCTAATTAATTTTAATTAAGTAAAATAAATATTGTACGTAAAAATAATAATGTTTAATTGATATTTCACAATTTAAATGTAGGGTATTCTTATAGAGACATATAATCTTTTTTTAATTGTGTTTAGTTAATAGTCATCTGAATTTGAATGTAGAAATATACATTTAGAAGTGACAGAGACATTGCATATAAATAACAATAATTAATGTATAAAGAAATGTGGGTGTACCTAATAGGTACAACTTATTGGGGACACTGTAAACATCTAATAGTTACGCTTGAAATTGACACATTGTGTTTGCCTAATTTGGATCTCCAATTCTTTTGTTTCAATCTTACATTGCAACACTTATAATTTAAAAAAATAGAGTTTATTCTCCAAGATTGGAAACAACATCTATAATTTAAAGAGAAAAAAATAAATGTTTTTGATTTTGTGTTAAGGGTTATTTAGTTTTTTAGTGTTGTTTAATTATCAAGCCCCTAAAAAATAAATAATATTAAAAAAATTAAATTACATAATTGAAAATAATTTAAGAGTACACAAAACATATGTCTTACACTACAATTGTTTCTATGGAAAATACTAATTTCAAAAAATGATAAAGGCTTTTATGAGTGTTTGGTCTTTATAAAATGCTCTAACAATATCCTATGTAATATCTTTATGATTCTCAACATAGTGTCTAGATATTATATGCATAATTATTATTTAATTAACTATAATGATTATATACTTGTAGACAAATTGACTTCAAATTAAGGCAATATTAATATGCAAACTAACATTCAATAGATAAAAGGTGAGACCTAAAATAAAAGTAAATTTTATCTTCGAAAGAGTAAAAGTGAGCCCAAGAGCACAATGAGTGCTCAGGATAAAACCTAAAGCCCTGAAAATGCTCAAAAAAATGTTAATATTTTACCAAAGAAAGAAAAGTTAAGGGGGACCAAAAGAAGATGGGGAGATGATGAAAACCCAACACTCATACTAATAATTATTAATTTATGATTTTTTTAAAAATAGAAAAGTACACTAACTAAGGATTAATAAATTTTTTAGAGGAATTTATTATATGTCTAAATTTTTTTCCACTTTGATGTGTGTGTATTCTTATCAAAGTAAAAATGAAGACATGATATGAATATAAAATATGTTATTCTTAGATATTTAGAACATAATTCAATGCACCAAGATACCTCATTCTATTGAGAAAAAAGGTATATTAGGTGCAGTTGAATATCTCCAAACTATGTGAAGTTATGAAAAATATAATGAATACAAAATTTAGTAATATTTTGAATGTAAGCTAGATGAAATTTTGAATAACATTATAAGTAAAATTGAACACTATCCTAAGTGAAATCTACACAAAGATGAAAAATGTCTTAAATGTGTCCTTAAGCTAAAAAAGCTGTAGACACCTAAATTTGGCCACCAATAACCTCCAATTAAGCTTTTGACCAATTTTCATCAAAATGCATAATTTGGCCTAAAAATACTAAAACACATTAAAAGCTTTGAATCTGACATATTCAAGGGCTAATTTTGGCTAGAGTATCACTAAATGGAATAATGCAATTTATGGGCTAGCTAACTTTGATCAGATCATTTCGAGTCAAAATGACAATTTTGCACCTGTGTGCTCTAGATGACTCTTTTCTATCAAATCTCTTACACATGACACATGCCTTTGTTATTTTCTATTGGTAACATCCTAAATGGGATAATGGATCCAATGCATCTAACATTGCATCCTAATTTCAATCCCGTTGAATTTAGACTAATAACAAGGCATTATGATCAATTTTGAGTAATTTGTGCACAAAGTGCTTAATCATGCTTAAGAGCTAATTAAACTAAATTAGAGCCTAATTAAGAATTCTATGGAAACTTGTTGAATACTTACTTTTGGAAGTGAATATTGAATATCGACATCATCAGGTGACCTCATTTCTTGGAAAGATATCCCTAGGCCATAAATACCACAAATATCAGGATTCATGCCTCCCATGCCTCATCAATGCCCTCTGTGCCTCTTAATTGCTCCTTTATCAAAACTATTGATGAGACTATTTATCAATTTTAATTGCATAATTAGATTAATCCTTAGCCACACATCTCAATCTTGAGATGGATGGTTCATGTTGATTTTAACCATTTGCAAAAATCTATAAATAGAGAGGCCATGAACATTTCCAAGCTATTTTGGTGCAAAATTATAATACACAAATATTTTTAAGAAGCCATTGAAATTAGTGTTACCATGCCGAATTGATTCCAATCCAAGCCAAAGCCACAAGGTGCCAAGGAGAAGAGGAGATAGCTAAGCCTCCTTTGATGAAGACTTCATGAGCATAAACTGAGCAAGCCACTACAACAAAAATTTGAAGCATCTAAAGAAGGTAAAAGAAGGTTTATTTTGAATTTTATTTGATTTTTTTATTCATATTTATTAGCTAATCTCTCCCTAGTGTCTATGCCTAGAGATGTTATGCTAGTTAGTGTGTTTCTTATATTTTATTTTCATTTTGAAACTAATGTGATACTAACCATCCTCTCTTGAGTCAAATTCATAGCTCACATATTGGCACGCCCGGTGGGACCTAACACATACCACGTATGAAGGAAAGCATGAGGCAAATTTAGAATTGTAATTTAGATGCTTAAAACTCTTTCTAAGTGATTTTCTAACTTCATTTGGCCATTTTTTCTTTGTCATGGGTTTACACAGTAACCGTCGCCAATTGAGTAAACCACTGATGGTCATTTTCAACCATTGTTAGTTAGCATTAGTAAAATTGATGTCAGTCTACATAACCATCACCGATTAGTAAAACCATCATCAATCTACATAAACATCACTGTCACTGGTTAGTATAACCAATGATGGTCATTGTATTTTTTTTACACAAACCAAAAAGCTCATTTTTCTAAGTTGGTTGTTTCATCTTCAAAAGTGCTTCTAAGATAAACATCTTGCTAACATTTTTTTTGTAGGTTTTACTTGAAAAATCATCAAATCATTCTTAAATAGATCATTTTAAACTTCTTTTAGGGTGTTTTAAAATGAATCAAACTTTTCATTTTGGTGTTTAAAGGAAAATCATTTAGGGTGCTATTGCTTAAATATTATAATTAGCTTTCAAAGTTATAAATTAAAACCAAGAGGTCAAATGAACACCATTAAATATTTTAGATGGGCTTAAAATTGAACACACTTGTCAATTTTGTTTTCACTTGTTTCAATTAGCACTTTGTTTTCACAAAATACATGGATGTTGCGTGTATGCTCTTCTATTTGTCCCTTTAGGGAACCCTTGGAATCAAAAGGACATTTGCAAAAATCCTAGTCCAAGGCTTAGAAATAATGTTGTCTAAAACACTCTCCAAAAATTCATCAAAGTTTGGGTGACCTTGAAAATGACCCTAAAGTCTTTCTATTAGTCTTTTATTTCATGAAAACTTGGCTTGCAAGGGGGACACCATTCCTCCCATGAGTTATTTAAGGTAGCTTTGACTCAATGTTTCACCTCCCAGCACTGACTTCACTTACTCATTTGGAGTTTCATATGTTATGTATCTGCATTTGGATATTATACTACACTGAGTGAATAGTAGGATGTAGTGGTTGTAAAAAGGACTAGACCTTTTTACAACTAGTCAATACCATGGTCACCCAATTTTTGTGCTTTTCTTTTGCATTGTTTGATGTGACAATCATTATGCAATTGATTCCCCTAAAAATATTTGAAATTTTGATAGTTTAGTCAAATCCATATTGCCATACCCTTGCTAGGATTTGGATGATTATAATTAGTGTATTTTGGTCATTTTTACTTGATATGTTTTGAAACTAAAACTTGTTTGTTTGTTCATAAAGCCATATCAAAATCAATTTGTCTATACATCACTTTTTCATCTAAAGAGGCCTTATGCTGGCCATTTTACACCACACATATGCCTTGAAATTTTTGATAAACTTGTTTGTGTGAGTGTCATTTGAGTTGATGAGGGTAGTGTTAAGCTACCCAAAACATGTTAAAACTATTTTGCCTTTGAGTCTTTTGAAGCATAACATAGATCACATAATTCAAGCATGACTACGTTGTTAGGATGCTCAATTTATTTCAAGACTAGTTTACCTTGTATCATAAACCATTTTTTTCAAACCATGTCACATCAGCTGTTTGGACCTTATTTATGTGCTGTCATGCTGTCCAATATTATCTAGCTTGTTTGGTCAAATCTTAGCTTTCACCATTGAGTTTTCAATTAGCCTTGCCAAGTTTCGATTCAAACATTGATTTATTTTTGTTTAGGACTTAATTTGTGGGGATGATACATAGATCTTTCTCTTTTGGGTTGCATAACTTTGATTAATTTATTACCCAAAATTGAAAACTATTGATGGTTTGTTTGTTTAAAGCCTATCCTCATCATTGTTTGTGCTTTTATTTAGGAAAACACAGTCTTTCTTCAAAGAGCCTTTTGTTTTATGCCTTATGCCAATTGATCATGTTTATGTTTGATTTCATTTGTCGGGTTTATGTCAAATTTATTTCCAAACTTGTTAGATTAAATTCACATCAATCTTTTGTTTCAAGTCTAGCTTTTAATACCATTTGGTCAAAAGTCCTAGCATATGCCTGTCTGTTTGAGCCTAGCTTTTGACTCCACATTTAGACAAAAGACCTAGTAACTCAACTTTTTATTTTCCTAGTTTAGACTTTGTTTGGAACACTTTGACTTAGACCTTTGACATGCCAATTTTTATTTAGAAGCTTGACCTTTTGTGTGTATTACATTTGACATTAGGCATTTGATGTCAGATTATTTTATGCCAAGTCTTATCACAAACCATTTTGGAGGTACAACTCCATTTTCAAACCATGTTGAAGATACATCTCCACTTTCGACCAAGTTTGAACCATTTATCCTTTGGACATAGTTTTTTTGGAGTTTGTATAACTCTAAGCCTTTTTGTTTTCAGAGATTTCATCATTTATGTAGATATGTCTAGCTAGACCTATGGTAGAGTCACGTATAATCTAACTTATGATATAATGGCTGCATAAAATGACTTTTATGGCTTTAGTTAAGACCCCAATGATGATAATATGGTTTGTGAGTCAAATTTATATCCAACTCATAATAATCATTCATGGGAACAAAGTCACAAACTAGCTCATGATCCAACTCGAAACTTGGATTGTTATGAAGAGGCTTGTGAGGAGGAATTTGAAGACCCAACTATAGATAATGTTGTTTTGGATATGGATCCATACCCTCTCTAAAAGAATCAATATGTGGAACACAGTTAAGAACCAATTTATGAGCCAACTCACAATTGGGATGATATAGTTTATGAGGAAGACTTGGATGCTTTGGCTTATGTGAGTAATTAGGCTCCACCACATCATACCATTTCCATTTCAAGACCAAAATGTCACACCATTCCCATAACAAGACCTCATCCTTTGGTTTGTGCAAGTAATCAGATTCCATGATGCCAAACCATTTCTATACTAGGACCTCATCCTTTTGCTTGTGTGAGCAATCAAGATCCAAAATGCCCCTTCATCATTCCAGGTTCTAATCCTTTGGCTTGTGTAGGAAATCAAGCCCAATAATTCCCTATTTTACCCATTTTAGGAATTCATATTTTGGTTCATGTGAGAAATCATTCTCCTTAATACCCTACTATTATCCAACCATAAGGTATTCCTCATCCAAAACCAATCCCATCTAAACCTCAACTGATCCAATCCTTCAAAGATCAAATGATGTTCAAAATTGGTATTTTAAAACTCATTGAAAGACAACCAACTAATCTAAGATATTTTTATTGAACCAACCACTTGTGATAATTCAACCTATGTTGAATTGCCTATTGATCCTATACTAGTTGTCAAGGAATCTCACTCTAATGAGCTAGTCTTTGCTGAGTCACTTCTTAATGATTATAACTAACTTTGGGTAAATCATTACCTCAACCATATGCCTATTTTTCAAGAGTCTCCTATTGACAAGCTAGTCTCTAAGGAGTTGTCTCTTGACCTTTTTCCCATCCAAGAGGAGTCCCACTCTGATAAACTAATTTTTGTGGAACTTATTATGCCATCACAGGCTGTTAGTTGTCCAAAACCAAATATTCAAAAAGACATAATTGTAATAGAGTACCCATTAGATGAAGAATTAGATTTATAGTTAGGTTCTATTCTTGAATTGACATTAGATTTACCATTAGAATCTGAATCAACATTACTCTCAACATTAGATTCAGAGTCCCTTGAGTTTGAATCAGATTTAGAAGAAGAATATGTTCATGGCTATTACAACCTTGGTTATACATGCCTTGTAGATCAATTTAAATACATTTGTGATCCTTATATAGTTTTTAAGGATGAGTAATTCAACTTTGACATAAGTTATCCTAGTATCTTCTATGAGGATTGTGATGCCAACACCCATTCCTTTACCATTCCACATGCTGTTACCATCAACCAATATAGCCATATTATAGACATTCTATCTATTATAAGTCTCGATTGGGATCAATATAATCATACTTTGTTAAACTACATCCATGGTGACATATCAATTGAAGAAGAGCAAGGAGGCCAAGATCACATTCATGTAGTAGAAGAACACTCTTCTAGTGAAACCTTTTCAGAGGTGCTAGGATATCATCAAAGTTTCAACATAGCATCTTTTAGTGAAACTTTTTTGGAAGCACTAGAATAAAGTCAAAGTCAAAATCCAATATTCATTAGTGAAACCTTCTGGAAGGTGCTAGAGGAAAATCAAGACAACTTCATTGGTGAAAACCTCATTGAGGCACCAATAACTGAGCACAAAAGTTCTTCACTGCTTGATAAAGGAAAAATCAAAGATCAAATCAAAATAAATTCCTATCTATAGCCTAATTATATGGTAGCTACTCTCAAGATCAAATAATAGAAAAATTTGGTGGTCCTATTGAGATAACAAGTCTTTAACCCCATCACAACCAAAGTTATGTCAATTCTGGCATCAACAACATTACATGTGACTAAACGTCTCAATCTTCATTTATTTCCTAACCATTCTACATTCCATTATCATCTACCATTCCATTTCAAAATCAAACCTACCATCTATTATTTGTCCTTGTTTACCATCTATGGTCACAATTTCCTTTGTAGAGGCTACAAATATACCTTGTCTCGACATTTGAAGGAATCAAAATAAACAACCAAAGAAGAACAAAACAACATTCTCAACATCCAAATCTACAGCTACTTATTGATAAAATAGTTATTAAAATTCAGTGTGGGATAGAAATTAACATGATCGATTATTTTGTTTGTATCATTTATTAATTAAGCTACGCATCTCCCCATCAACAAAAATAATAGAATCAAAAAACACACCCAGGCCAAAAACATGTACCATGCGATTTCACATTATCATTGTTACATATCCATTTTCCATTGTTGCATATTCATGTTATTCACCCTATCACCTAGGGGCAACCCTCTTACCATTTTATACATCCTATCATTCCATTCTTATCTAGACCAAAGCCTATTTTTAGTCATCCTACCCAATCCTATTTTGATCTTAGTTCATTTGGTTCTTCCTGCACCTTTTGTGAGAGGATTTTGATTAGGTTTAAATAATCAATCTAATCCATGTTTACAATGATAGTCCATGAAATCAGTGTGATATTTTATCTGGAAAGATATCTTTCATCCTATTAAGTTTGTTTATATGAGCTTGATTATAACCACCTATGGGCAAATCAATGTTTCACTAGTCTTAATACTAATTATAACTGCCTATAGGAAAATTAGTATCATTAACCTATGTCATTGTATCATAGTTATAACCACCTATGAAAAAACTAGGGGTACCACTTGTTTACCATGCATTGGCGTATCACCTTGCCATCATTATTTTCATTTGACTAGCTATTTGCTAGATTTGAGAACTTATTGGGACCTAGTTAGTTTTTCCCTACCTTTTGTGTGGATAGAATTACTATGACATGAGGTCATTTTAGGACCATGTGGGTCATGCTTAATTCATGTTAAGGTCACATCAGTCCCTCTTTCCATATGCTCTCACCATTTTGTGAGTAACCTAAGCTAAAGGCTCTCGCTATTTTATGAGCAAGTATCTTGTCATTCTTGATTGAGTTAAGATACCTCAAAATGCCAAAAATATTCATAATATTTTAAAATCTAAAAATATTTGTCCTATTTAAGCCTAGTCAGTTATCCTCGATCCACCTTATGAGGGCATTATCATTATTAGGATGATTTATTTTGCTTTTATTTTTAGGCTTTCTATTTGTTTATTTATTTTAGGTTGTTTATTTATTTGTTTATTTTTCTATTTATTTATTTGTTTATTCACTTACCTGTTTGTTTGCTTTCAACACTCTTTCCTCAACTCAGTCTATATATGTTCATTGGGTAATTTCTCAAGCACATTATTCTTGAGTCTATCCATATTCATACATCAATATTATCATCATGATTTTTATCATTGGTGTATTATTTTTGAGTGTTTATTGGATTTGGAGTCAGTCCTTATGTATATTTCAGCCAAGTCTTCATGGTGTTCTATCATGATGCCTACCATCACATGCTACAGTAAAATCAGATTCAATAAGGTCTATAATCAATGGAGCTACAAAATTTTCTCCTTGGCACCTTGGAAAATCCTCCCATCCCACCTTTGATCAAATCAACCCATTGACCATTCTATTTTTATCATTGTTAATTAGGATGAGCATCTCCTCATTAGTAGGTACAATTGAATCATTCAAACTAATCAATCTTATTCTTCTATCCATCTCTTTCATCACTTTTCACCCAATCATGTTTAATCTGTATTCTATGTTATATCCTTGAGTTATGCTTGCTAATCAATCCTAACTGAGGCACCATCATCTTTAGCCAATCTAGGTCCTCTTAATGATTATAACTACCTATGGGAAAATCATTATTTTGAATTTTATTCTTGATTATAACCACCTTTGGAAAATCAACATCTTTTTTACATCAATGCATGCAAGCATTTTCTTATTTGGATTAATCTCAACCACAAGTTAATTCAACCTTTTTTCTTATTTCTTTTTGAGGGACCACTCATCAACAAATGTGATGAAAAAGCACTCAAGGGGGCATCATCATAGGCTTTCCAAAAACCATTTGGAATTTTTCTATTTGGTCATCATATTATTTCTGGCATATAGACCTTTTCTCATTATTTGAGAAGATATTGCTTTTCCTATGGTTTGTAACATCTTCCCAAATAGGGGCAAACTGTAGACACCTAAATCTGGCCACCAATAACCTCCAATTAGGCTTTTGACTAATTTCCACCAAAATGCACAATTTGGCCTAAAAATACTAAAATGCATTTAAATATTTGAATATGACACATTAAAGTTCTAATTTTGGCTAGAGTATCACTAAAAGGTATAATGTAATTTATGGGCGAACTAACTTTGATTAGATCATTTTGAGTCAAAATGACAATTTTACACCTAGGTGCTCTAGATTGCTCTTTTCTATCAAATCTCTTGCACAAGATGCATACCTTTGTTATTTTTTTTGATAACATCCCAAATGGGATAATGGATCCAATGCATATGGCATCACATCCTAATTCCAAACCAATCAAATTTTGGACCAATAACAAGGCATTCTGATCAATTTGAGTAATTTATGCACAAAGTGCTTAATCATGATTAAGATCTATTTAAACCAATTTAGAGCCTAATTAATAATTCCATGAAAACTTGTTAAATATTTATTTTTGAAAATAAATGTTGAATATCTGCATCATCAGGTGAGCTCATTTCTTGGGAAGACATCCTTAAGCCATAAATGTCATAAATATCAAGATTCATGCCTCTCATGCCTCATAAATGCCCTATATGCCTCTTAATTTCTCCTTTATCTTAAATATTGATGAACCTATTTATCAATTTTAATTTCATAATTGGATTAATCCTTAGCAACACATCTCAATCTTGAGATGGACGGTTCAGGTTGATTCTAGCCATTTGTAAAAATCTATAAATAGAGAGGTCATGAACATCATTTATAAACTATTTTGGTGAAAAGTTATAATTCACAAATATCTTAAAGAAGCCGTTGAAATTAGTGTTACATGCCAAATTGATTTCAAGCCAAGCCAAAGCCATAAGTTGCCAAGGAAAAGAGAAGATAGCCATGCCTCCTTTGATGAAGACTTCATGAGTACAAACTGAGCAAACCACTACAACATGCATTTGAAGCATCCAAGGAAGGTAAAATAAGGTTTATTTTGCATTTTAGTTGTGTATTTTATTCATGTTTTTAAATAAAGCTCTCCCTAGTGTCTAGGCCTAGAGATGTTATGCTAGTTTGTGTGTTTATTTAATTTTATTTTCATTTTGAAAATAACATGATACTAACCATCCTCTTTTGAGTCTAACTCATAGCTCACAAATGCTTTATCTACATCCTAAATATGAATAACTAAAATAGTTAGTACATCTTTTATCTGATCAATGGAAATAATATGAATGCATCCTCTATATGGGTAGTGAAAATAGTTTAAGGACATCGTCAATAAGATTAATTAAAGTACTTTGAGTAAATATTCTTTAGGATTAATGAAAAATATATTAAAATATGAATTAATGGTGGTATACATGTCATAATAATTATGTTTTTAAATGTGATGAATGGGGTACATGCCCTCCTCATTAGATTTTATAAAAACTCATAAATCACATGTCTGAAAATAAACATATTAGAGGTAAATATATGTACCCAAATTTTACACAATGTAATATTTCTCCAATCTGATGATGATGTAAAATTATCTAAGTAAAGATTCACATGATAAAATAACTCCCTATCTCATTACCCCATTTTTTTCTTTTTAGACCTTCCCTAAATGTCAAATCTATATAAAATAAACCTAAACCTTTCAAACTTTCAATTTTCATGTTGAATGAAAAACTATTGTGGCACTTCATGCAACCACAAAGGTAGTTACAAAACCACCCATTTGGTTTTACAAACTTCCATGGTGGTTTCATAACCACCACATTCATATAACAATGCTTTTTCTATCTTTGCATGAGTTTTTGAATTTATCTTCCAAGATGCACATTTTCATTCATTTTTCATGTTCAACACTCCATTTTTTATCGCACTTCATTATTTATATTATTTTGGTTTTGAAACACTATTAGGATAAAGACTTGAAATGTTATTCAAATATTAAGATATGGCATTCAAGCATACATTTGAAAGTAAAATAATGAAACTGATTGTAATGATTTGACAAGTAGTATATGATAAAAACATTAAATATAATAAAGGGATGAGTACATAGATTTTATGGTTGACTGTATTCTAAAATTTGGAATCATACTACACTAGGTCTGTTATTTATTTGGTTCTATAACTCTACTTATGTTTATGTAGGGTTGATTTCATCAATTTGGATTAGTATCATCAATTGATACTGACCTATGTTGGTTAGTTTTGACCTATGAAAAAATGAGTGATTGTGATCATATGATCACCTTAATCTATATTTTTATATTATATACATAATATCTTGAATATTAATGATGCATGTGAGTCTATAAATTAGCCCATTTAGCCTTAAAACCCTTGGTGTACTTGTGAGGGGTATAAAACTACACAAAATAAGAAAGTGTAATGGGGTTAGCTGAACCCAATCACCCCAAATTTGATGATTGACCATTGACTATGCATTTTATACTTGAAGGAAGGAAACCAAGCAAAACTTAATTCTCCCACCTAGTGTGATTATGAAATTATGCTCCTTTTCTATATTTATGCAATTAATGATATGAATTTAATATTTTGAAATTACTTTGAGTTGTCTTTAGTGTGCTTTAGACTTGGCTTGTGATTACTTATGGTGATAGATTTAAAATTTGGGAATAATAAGGAAGATTTCTCAATATACAATAGTGAATAAATGTGTTCTAGATAAGTTCCAAGTCTCTTTTGAATGAGACTTTGATTTAATCATACACGAGTCTAATTGGGAAATATATCATGCCACCAACATGTTAGGAATATGGGATAACCCCAAGGAAAAGTTTTATTTTTAAAATTAACCATTTATAAGATAGGGTTAGTTTCAACCAAATCGGGTTAGTATCAATTGGTGACACTGACCAAAACTGTTAAAAAAGGCTTGTGTACAAGTGGACTAAAATAAAGGTTTTTAGATGTCTTTGCAGGATATTTAATAGGTTATAAATAGATAGTGAGGTTCATATATGTGTGTAACAATAGCATGAAAGGTTAAATTCATAATATAATATGTAAGTGTGATACAATGGCTAATGAGGACCTTGTTTATGAGGTCAAGTCATGTGTGGTAAAAATTTGTCAATATTTTCATTATCAATTAATCAATAATGTAGTCACATAAATTAATATTTAAGCTCAAATAATACATTTGTGACCACCTTATTTACATAATTAACTCATGCTTTGTTCCACAACCTTTTGACCATTTGCCTTCATTTTTCATTCATTTTACCTATTCCTATAAGAAAACTAATGATATCATAATGTCCCTATTCTTCATGCAAAACCATTCAATATTATCCTCATACTATTCATACTCTCATATTAATCATTTTTTAGCTTAGGATAATATCACACTATTTGGACATTAACACTCCCCAATGCTGTCTATTTCCACTGTTCTTATCCTCTCACCAAATAAAAATTAATTTATCATATTTAAATTCATATAATGGGTTATTATGAAATTTTATAAATCTCAATTTGAAAGAATTTTTGAAATATCACTATAAATCAACATTTCAAACCATTTTCACACAAAAGGTTTCCACACTGAAAAGCACTAGATTTCTAATTGCACATTGAGTGTCAATTCCCTATTTCTTCCAATTCTAAATACATACAACCTTATTAACCATGATTTAAAGAATAAATATAGTTATAAGTTCACAAGTCATATTTGAATAACTTAATCACACCAAGGTTGCACCAAAATCTATAATTTTCACTAGTATTTCACACACACCATTGTAGAATGGGATAACTACATGGAGTTTGACCCCTCATCAAAGTATTGATATATAGAAAATGCTCAACATAGGGTGTGTTGAAGTTAATAAAAACTTTAAATATTAATCCTTATTTACGACATGATTTAATTTATCCTTTTATTATATTGATCTATGGTTACAAGTGAAGGAGAACATATATAGTGGTTTTCATGATGGATCAAGGGCTCCCGCACAATTAATGGAATATATAATCAAAGTATAACTTATCACAATACTATCATAATTATATCATAAACATGACATTGGTCATCTATAAGGATGACAACACCCCATGCCTCTATCTGAATACAACCTATTATCTAAAGATCCTAAAAAATCTTGTTTTAGATCTTCAAGTAGTCAACACAGTTCCACAATGATTTTTAGCCTAAAACACAATGCTGCATTTTAGTTTTATAGCTAATTTGTATTATTTTTGTATTTTATCATTTTAACATAGTTCAAAATTTATTAAGTTCCAAATCAATTTGTGTCATTTATTACATATATTTTTATTTTTACATAATAGAGTCTTATCTAAGCAATTAATTTACTTATTTTCCAAATTTTGATAAAACACACTGGTGAACCCGCCCATTGTTTTAATTTTATAAAACCCTATCTATAGCTGTTACTAGGGTTTTTATTATTATTTTAATTATTTCTAATTATTGTTTTAGGATTTTTACATCTGATAATGTTTTTAATAGCTAAAATATTACAAGATTTTATTTATTATTTCTTCCAAGTTAAGAAAATTATTTTTATCTACCTTAGACATGGTGATACACTAAGATATTTATAATTTGAATATTTTCATATTTTAGTTAGTAATACTATAATTGTATAACTATTATTTTTGATTAGGTAAGTGATTTTGAATCCATAACTATGAACTGAACAATTGAGGGTCTTGATTATTAGTCCCACAAAAAAGATATGTTTTTAAATAATGTACCCACAACCAAAAGGTTTTGAAGGATCCCAAAACCATACTAGATCATAATAATAGGTTTTGATGGATCCCTTAACCACACCAAATCACAAGAGGGTTTGAAGGATCCTAAAACCTAATCAGACATAATAAGAGGGCTTGATATATCCTACAACTGTAACACCAAAATTATTTTAAGGATCTTAAAATCTTAGGAAAATAATTAAGGAAACTCCTCAACAATAAACAAATATATATAAAAAGCTAGTCAAAAATAGATAGCCTTATACTAATATTCTATCTCTTTGAAACATCTACACAGCCTTTGCCCAATTAAAGCACTAAAAGTGGGCTTGTACACCCATTAAACCAAACAAAAACTAAATCATAACACATAAATATCTAAATTATCCTTATAAATCTTTCACCAACTTGATACAAGTCAATAATCTTTAGCCCATCATAAATCACCTTTGTCTTTGCTTTGGTATATAAACCTTCAAAAAACTATCTACCATCATTACTCTTCCTATGATGGTGGTTGGTATGATCATTGCACAATAGGCCACCCAACAAATAAATAGTACCCTAAGGTTTTAAGACAAACCATAGAAATTGGAAAAAGTAGGGGTGAAATCCTATAACATCTACCCTTCCATGAGAAACAACATAATGCAATCCTCTAACATCCATTAAAGGAAGGAAGGGGTAGATTACTTGATCATTCACCCAAACCTCAAATGTTTGATGAAAAATCATATAACTTCCTCCATCAAAACCCACACTATTCTTGTCCTAAGAAGGTAAGGAAGTTCAAATAATAATCCTCTAGCATCCACCTTTGAACCCAAAAAACCTTTGGCCCAAGCCATGGGATTCACATCACATAAAATGTGATATAATCCCTTTGGATCTTGAAGTTAGATAATTGAGCCCTCAGTAGTCTAGCATTAGCTTAGTTCATGGATGAAAATGGATGAAAACAAAAAGTAAAACTAAGCTTCCTCCTTTTCCTAACAAGTGAAGGAGTTAACTGAATAACCATCAAATTATGTGAAATAGGCTCCCATAGGATAAACCAAGATAAAAAAAAGAACATAAATGGAATATAATAATAATTAGTATAAAACCACCATTATGTCATGGAGATTCCACCAGTATGTCATCTTACCAATCCCAATCTTGAACATGCAGATCTATCACTTAGCATCTATAAATCTTTCACTCTAGTTTTTTATACTAGATCCTACCCAAAATATCAATCTCTAGTATTTGATAGAATAACAAATATATTTGATAATACAGATAAATAATATTTATAAGGATAAGTTTTAAATAATAAATATATACAAGATATATTTATCAAAATTATTCAAGAATAAAATAATAAATCCTCTGAAGGTCAATCCTCTAATAATTCTAACCATGGATACAAATTTTGTACCACTATTTAATATGGGGACAACCCAAGGTATTCAAAATATTAATATTCCAATTCCTACTCATTCATTAGGAACATCACCTTTGGTTATCACACATTCTTCTTCTCATGATGTATAATCTCTTATGAACGAGATTTAATCTATGAAATCAAGGTGTTACATTTAGAGTAAGGTGCTTAGAAACCTAATCAGGTAGTAGATTCTCACATTTTAATACACACTTTATTGGCACAACATATAGTAGTATATCCTCTACCTACATGATTTTTGGCACCCAAGCTTACACTATATGATGGAAAGGGTGACACATAACAACATCTAAGAGCCTTACACACAACATGTTTGGACCATGTTTCCAATCATAGGTTATTAAATAAACTATTATCAAGGAGCCTAATCAACATGATATACAATAGTTTTAAAATTTACCTCATCAATTAATGCATGCATTCAATCTATTGGACAATATATCTATAGAACATTTTTCAATCAAAATTAGTGATAAGTTTTCATATGGTCAGATTGCTCAACTCAAATATAATTATAATGAGCCTATCATAGAATATGTCTTAAGGTAAAAGACTATGTTATCCAAAATTACAAGTCCTATGGTAGATATATAATTAAATGATATATTCAAACAAACTTTTCTTTGATCCATACACAAGTCCATCATGCTTAAGAAATTTATCTCATTTACAGATTTGTGCCACACATTAATAGAAATGGAACAAACTTAAGTATGTAACAAATTAATATTATAATACAAATATTTAAATTAATTTACCATACAAGGTGAGGAAAATTGATAATAGAAATGATTAATAGGCAAGAATACATGCAATTTTAGATCCTACTTAATGCATTGTCTTATCAACTCCTCCTAGGAGTCAATTTACCAATATAAAAAAGTTCCATATAAGGTCCTCAAAAATATATTAGAATGTAATTTCATATCACTCCATCCCATTAAAGATATTGATGTGAATAAGCCTCTTCCAAAAGGTTTTGATTATAATGCCTTTTAAAAAATTCACAGGGCACTAGGCCACACTATTAATAGATGTGCCAATTTGAGGCACAAGATTAAGGATTTGATATATGAAAACATCATTGATTTACAACCAAGTAAAATAAAAATAATGAAAATATTTAGTGATGATTTTCCTAAAAATACAACTAATGAAACAATTGATACATCAGGAGTGCATTATGCATATAATGTATGCTCTCCACCAATTTCTTACCATTATCATACATATGTACTACATCCTTTGAATGACATCATTGACACCTACCATTTTTTAGTACCATCTAGGCCACTCATCGCATTTACATAGCTAAGATAGTAGATGATGTCTTATATTTGTAGTCTTTGTTCATTCAAGCTCACATTGATCACTAACCTATTTAGGGTGTCATGGTTGATAATGATTCAAGTGTGAATATGTAAACAATCATATTTCTTAATCATCTTGGATACATAGATCATGATTTTCTTCTCATAACCATGTTAATAAAATTATTCAATTATCACATTAAGAGATCCATAACTAGATTACATTACCATTATAGGTTGGTCTAACACATGTGGCCACCATGTTTAAAATAGTGCCCAGTATAGAGGTATTCAATATATTATTGGGATGTAACTAGATTTATGTGTGTACACATATAAAATTGGCCACCAATGGATTTATACCTAACTTTAGACCAATTCTTACCAATCATTGAAAATATAGCCTAAGAATTTCTAAATGCCTCGAGCTTCATAGCATACAATTAAATTAATTTGGCCCATAAATCAATTAAAAAGAATAATTAACCACAAGATTTAAATCAAAATCTTGAAAATGTTCAAATTCCTAAAAGGAATTAATTAACATGCAAATCCTAATTAAATTCATCCATGAGTAATTAAATGAATTATCAAAAAAGAAATTTAAAATCAATGAATATCCTAAGTTTTAATAATTACCTTTTATGAATTGTCTAAAGTCCAAAATATCCTAACCATACCTATTCCATGCTAATCATTAGATTTGGACACCTTTTAACCCTATTGGAGTTAACTAAGAAAACCTAGGCTAGGATATAACTCATTCCAAGTTGATTTCAAAGCCTATAAAAGCAAGCCTAGAGCTCTTCATTTGGAGAGCTTGGTTAGAGTAGTGTTATAATTCATGTTTTTGAGCATGAAGCAAACACATAGTGTTATGATACCAAAATTAAGCCAATCCAAGCCATTTTCAAGCCATATCAAAGAAAAATCCAAAACTATGAGCATCATACCTAGAGGATATGGAGATAGCCAAGCCCCATTGATGAAGACATTTTGAGCACAATCTAAGCAAGCCAAATGAATAAGACTCTTGGAGAATTCAAGTATCTGGTAAGGAATTTGTGAGTAATTTCCTTCCGTTTTTAGTTGTGCTTTGTTCATTTGTGTTTATTCACTATGCCCCTCCCTTTGATTTAGGCAAGGTAGTGATATGCATGTTAGTGTGTTATTACTTTATTTTTGATTTGATTTGATTTCATTGATTTTATTGTGAAGCTAGAATATGATCTAACCACCCTCCTTGGGTTACTTGATCACAAATGGCACGCCTGGTAGGATAGTCCATCCAAAATGTGATGGCCAATCCCTTGAGGGGGAATCATCATAGGCTTCCTAAACATTTTTTGGGAGATTTTTCTTCAATCATAAGCTTCTTTCATGCATACAAGCCTTATCTCATTATTTGAGAAGACATCGATGTGCCTATATTTTGCAACATCTACCCAAATAGGGGAAAACTATAGAAATCTAAAATTGGCCACAATTGTCTTTATACATAACTTTAGACCAATTCTTACCAATCATTGAACATCTAACCTAAGAATTTCTAAATATCTCGAATTGGGATTCATAACATGTAATTAAATCAATTTGGTCCATAAATCAATTAAAATAACAATTTATCACATCATTTAAATTAAAATATTAAAATTTTTCAAATGCATAAAAAGAATTAATTAACATGTAAATCCTAATAAAATCCTAATTAAATTCATCCATAAGTAATTAAATAAATTACTAAAAAGGAAATTCAAAAATCAATGGATATCTTAGGTTTTAATCATTACCTTTTGAGAGTTGTCCAAAATCCAAAATATCCCACCCATGCCTATTCCATGCTAATCATGAGGTTTGGACACATTTTAACCCTATTGGGTTAACTAAGCAAACCTAGGTTAGGATTTAACTCATTCTAAGTTTATTTCAAGGCCTACAAAAGCAAGCCTAGAGATCTTCATTTGGAGATCTTGGATAAAGTAGTGTTATAATATAGTTTTTTGAGCATGAAGCAAACACATAGTGTTATAATGCCAAAATTAATCCAAGACAAGACATTTTCAAGCCATATCAAAGAAAAATCCAAAACCATGAACATGATGCCAAGAGGAGATGGAGATAACCAAGCCCCATTGATGAAGACATTTTGAGCACAATCTGAGCAAGCCAAATAAAGAAGCCTTTTGAAACGTTCAAGGATTTGGTAAGGAATTTATGAGTAAGTTCTTTTCATTTTTAGTTGTGCTTTGTTCATTTGTGTTTCTTCACTATGCCCCTCCCCTTGATTTAGGCAAGGTAGTGCCATACATGTTAGTGTGTTATTGCTTTCATTTTGAGTTCATTTCATTGAATTCCTTATGAAGCTACCATATGATCTAACCACCCTCCTTGGATTCCTTGATCATAAATGACACACTCGATGGGATTGTCTATCTAACATATGATGGGCAATCCCTCAAGGGGGATCATCATAGGCTTCTTAAACATTTATTTGGAGCTCTTCTTTTAGGCATAGATACCTTTTCTCATTATTTAAGAAGACATTTTTTGTGCTTATGATTTTCAATATCTTCCCAAATATGGAAAAACTATAAACATCTAAAATTGGCCACCAATGGATTTATACCTAACTTTAGACCAATTCTTCCAATCATTGAACATCTAGCCTAAGAATTTCTAAATGTCTTGAATTGGACTTCATACCATGAAATTAAATCAATTTATCCCATAAATTAGCTAAAAAGAGCAATTGCCCCCATCATTTAAATAAAAATCTTGAAAATGTTCAAATTCCTAAAAGGAATTAATTAATATGTAAATCCTAATCAAATCCTAATTAAATTCATCCATGAGCAATTAAATTAATTATCAAAAAAGAAATTCAAAAAACAATGAATATCCTAGGTTTTAATCATTACTTTTTATGTGTTGTCCAAAATCCAAAATATGCCACCCAAGCCTATTTCATGCTAATCATGAGGTTTGGACACATTTTAACCATACTAGGGATAACTAAGAAAACCTAGGTTAGGATTTAACTTATTCCAAGTTGCTTTCAAAGCCTATAAAATCAAGTCTAGAGCTCTTCATTTATATAGCTTGGATAGAGTAGTGTTATAATGCAGGTTTTTTAGCAAGAAAACACATAGTGTTATAATGCCAAAATTAAGCCAAGCCAAGCCATTTTAAAGCCATATCAAAGCAAAAGCCAAAACCATGAGCATGATGCCAAGAGGAGATGGAGATAGACAAGCCCCATTAATGAAGACATTTTGAACACAATCCAAGCAAGCCAAATGAATAAGCCTCTTGGAGCATTCAAGGATTTGGTAAGGAATTTTTAAGTAAGTTATTTCCATTTTCAGTTATGATTTGTTCATTTGTGTTTCTTCATTATGATCCTCCATTTGATCTAGGCAAGGTAGTTTTATGCATGTTAGTGTGTTATTGCTTTCATTTTGAGTTGATTTGATTATGAAGCTAACATATGATCTAACCAATCTCCTTGGATTATTTCTCAGATCTACATAAAGATCAGTGATGGTCAAGTGTAACCGATGATGGTTAGGCCCAAACTAACCATGGTTCTATTTAACCGACCTTGATTATATGTAAAATATTGATGATTAGGTTGTAGGGGAAAAATTTGTTTAAATCTTTCATTTTGATTCTTTTTGTTATTCCCTTTCATGATTTATAGGCTTAAAGATCATTTAAATCCATTTACTAGGTTTTACCTTGTAGGTTTTTGTCAAATTTCATTTAACCAAGGCCTAACTTAACACATTTATCTTTTGTGGTTTTGACTTCGAGTTCATAGGTGATCAATGATGATATTTATCGATCGACATCAATTCTTATGATTGACACCGATTATCTCACATATAGACCGATGATGGTTACCTAAATTGGCATCAGTCATATATGACTAGCCACATTCATTGTGTTTTCAAAAAAATTAGAACTTGAGAGTTAAATTTCAAAGATCATTTGCTAAAAAACAAAAGTGATTTAAATAAGGGGTTTATTATCTAATAATTATAGGTTTAAGGATTAATTTGAAGGCAAATTCACATAGTTAGACTAAATAAACATTTCATTTTGGGCATATATAAGGAATTAGTCAAATCTTGCACATTTCAATTTAGGCACTAAAATGAACATCTTAAATCTTACACATTTCAATGCTGGTGTTTAAAATGAATCTAGAATAGATTAAGTATTAGAAAATAATTCATTTTTAATGCTTAAAAAAAATCTTAAATCTTGAACATTTTAAATTGGTGTTTTAAATATGAACTTAGGTTAAATTTTGAATATTTCAACTTTGGGATTAAAATGAACTAGATGCTTTTACTTGAATTAGTTTTATTCAATTCTTTCAATATTTTGAACTTAAGCCAAGAGGATAAAAAATAACAAAGTCACATTTAATTTGGTTCTTAAAAATCAAATTTCACTTAAATTGTTTGTTGATTATTTGTTTTTTAAAAAGGATAGCGCATGTATGCTCTCCCCCATCCCTTATAGGGAACTTGGGTGATCAAAGTGCCTTTATATTACATTTAGTGCCTAGTCCAAGGCATATAAAGAAAGTTACCTATGATCTCCCCAAACTTGCATAGTATTGGGTGATCTAAAAGCAACCCTAAAATCTTTCTACTTATTTTTTTCATACATTTTGGATTGTGAAGGGGATGTCATTAGCTCTCATGAGTTATTTAGGGAAGCATTAAACTAGTGTTTAATCTCCCAATAATGATTAAACCCCTCTCCATGGAGGGTATATAAATTGGGATTACCTTACTGGGATGGTGGTTTGATTAGTTAAACCATCTCTAGTAGTGGTAATCCAACCTGACATGTATGATCAATTAGGACATTACACTACACTAAGAAATTTATAGATGTAATGGTTATGAAAAAGATAAATTGACCACAATAATTACCTATTTAAGGAACAAAGTCAAATACTTGGTTATGATCCAAATCAAGTCCTCAAATAGGATGATATGGTGTTTGAAGAGGACTTGGATTCTTTGGCTTATGCAAGCAATTGGGATCCACACCACCCTAGACATATCATTTTAGGACCTAGTCCTTTAGTCTATGTGAGCAATTAAACTCTAAACACCCCAAAATTATCATACCAAGACCTAGTCCTTTGGCTATTGTGAGTAATCATGATCCATAATGCCCCAGGCTTATCATTCTAGGACCTCATCCTTTGGCTTGTGTGAGTAATTAGGCTCCATAATGCCTTAGGCTTATCATTTTAGGACTCATCCTTTGGCTTGTGCAAGCAATCAGGATCCACAACAACCCAAGATTTTCATTCTAAGACCTTATATTTTGGTTTGTGTAAGTAATTAGGCTTCACAATGCCCTCCATTTATCATTTCAAGACCTCACCTTTAGCTTATGTGAGCAATCAAGCTCCACAATTCCCTATCACTATGATTTTAGGACTTCATCATGTGGTTTATGTGAAAAATCTATCTCCATAACATCCATCCATTATCCAAACACCAACCATCCTTCATCCATTACCAATTATTCCCCAGTTTATAAAACCCCAACTAATCCAATAAAAACCTTAATCTATCCAATCACAACCCTAACCAATCCAATCTAACCCTAATCGAGACAATCAATACCCCAACCAAGCCAATTAGTACCTATCTAGCCAAGATAATCAAAACATCAATAATAGAATTAACCAAGCATTCAACAAAACATCTTTGTAACAAAATCCACATTAGATGAAGAATCAACATTAGAGTTAGATTATATTATTGAATCAATATTAGATTTAGCATTATCAGTAGAATAAACACTAGTCTCGACATCAGATTCAAAGTCCATGGAGTCAGACTCTAATTCAAATTCAGATGCCATGGTTATTTGTGGTGATTAATTTAGTTTTGACACAAATTATCCAAGTATATTCTATAAGGATTATGTAACCAACCCCCATTCCATAGTTCATTACCACCAACCAACATAACCATTATAATGACCTTCCATCTCTTACCAGTGTTGATTACGATTGATAAAATCATACCTTATTAGAATTCATCCATGGAAACATATCAGTTGAATTAGAATAACAAGGAGGCCAATACCAAAATCATGTAAAAGAACACTCTCCTAGTGAATTTTTTTGAAAGGCACTAGGGGACAATCAAAATTTAAATTCATCATATTTTAATGAAACATTTCCAAAAGCACTAGAAGATAATCAAAGTCAAAAGTCAATGTTCCTTAATGAAACCTTCTTAGAGGTGTTATGAGATAATCAAGATAACTTCATAGGTGAAAAAATCTTTGAGGCACCAATAAATGAGCACAAAATTCCTTCCCTAATTGATGAAGACATTATCAAAGATAAAATAAAACTAGATTCCAATCTACATCCTACATCTAATCTCAGTTCCAAATAATATAAAAATATGGTGGTCCTATTGAGAGCATATTCATATGTATTCAACCCCACCATATCCAAAGTTATATCAAATCTTGAATCCCAATATTCATTTGTTTCCCAACTATCAATTCCATTATCATCCATCATTATATTTCCCTATAAAACCTATCATCCAAAACTTATCTATCCTTATCCAGACTTTTCTTTATAGAGGCTACAAAGATACCTTGTCTCAACATTTGAAGAAAATTGAATCAATGACCAATGAAGATCAAAGCAACATTCTCAACATCTAAATGTGTAGCTCCTTCTTGACAAATAAACTATTCAAAAGAGGTGTGGGCTAACAATTACATGACTGATTATTTTGGTTGTATCATTTATTGATCAAGAAGTATATCTCCACATTAGCAAGAATAATATAATCCCATACCCAAGCCAAAAACATAAAAACCAATAACCATCATCGGCCAAGAACATTTATCAAAACCAATATCCATCATCAAACAAAAACATGTACCATACCATTACAATTTACCATTCCTTTTTTGTTGTCACATACCTTGCCATTCACCTTATCACTTGAGGTAACCCTATTACCATTTTATCCCATCTTCATACCATCATTATCTTAAACAAAACTATTCCATCTTATCATGCCATTTTTATTTGACCAAACACGCTTTTATCTGTCCTACCTAATCCAGTTTGACCTTGGTTCATCTATTGGTTTCACATTTTTAGCATGAAGAATCAGATCAATTTCAGTATTTACTTCAAGCATTCTAGATAGAGGTAGTATTTTAATGTAGTATGATAAAAGTTTTGGTAGTTACATCCTTCATTTCTTATCCATTATAATCATGTTTATTTATGTGATCTTGATTATATCCACCTACAGGGGTAAATCAATGTCTCATTAGTTTTGCTACTAATTATAACCACCTATGGGAAAATTAGTATCATTAATATGATCCATTTTATCCTAGTTATATCTATCTATGGGAAAACTAGGGATAACATTTATTTATTATGCTTTGATATACCAACCTTACCATTCTTATGTCATACTATGCCATTATGATAACTATTCCTATTTTATTTGAGTTGACTTCTATACTAGTCGGATTCCTCCCTTGAAAGGTGGAACTAATCAGACTTAGGGCCATTTTGGGACTATGTATGCCATATTTGATTCATGTTGAGGTCAGATCAATCCACTTTTTTCTATGCTCTCACCATTTTGTGAGCAACCTTTCAAATTTAAATTCTCTCTCCATTTTGTGAGTTTGGATTATTTAGTGTCTCATCATTCCCAATTGGGTTGAGATGATTATAAATTTCTAAAAACATTTCAAAAGTTCAAAATCCAAAAACATTTATCTTGTTTAAGCCTAGTCAGTCATCCTCGATCCACTATACTAGGGCAAAGTCATTGTTAAGATGCTTTCTTTTGCTTTTAATTTTAGGCTTTTTGTGTGTTTTATTTTGTTATTTGTTTGTTTTCTTTCCTGTTTGTTTATTTTTTTGTTCGCTTGCCTATTTTTTTTCTCTTAGTACTATTACCTCAACTCAATCTATATGCATTCATTGGGTGATTCATTATGAATTATTATTGAGACCATCCATATTCATGCATCAATATTATCATCATGGTTTTTACCATTAGTGCATTCTTTTCAATTATTTATTGGATAAGGAATCAATGTTTATGCATATTTTGGCTAAAGTTCTCATGGCGTTCTATCATGAGGCATACCATCAATTTATATAGAAAAAATTAGCTTAGGAAGTCTTATAAGAAATGGAGCTGTAGAAGTTTTTCCTTGGTACCTTGACAAATCCTCTCACCCATCTTGATCAAAGCAACCCATTGAGCATTTTAGTTGTATCAATGCTAAATAAGATAAGCATATTCACATTAGAAGGTATTACCAAATCATTTCTATTGATCAACATTTATTATTTTATTCATCCCTTTCATCACTTTATGCATCCTTGTGTGCCTAGTTGTTTGTGGCTTCTTTAATCATTAGCCATCACATCTATGTTTGTGCCCAATCATATTTAATCTGTATACCAAGTTATATCCTTGAGTTATGATTGCTAATCTACCCTAACCAGGGCACACTCATCACATATTTACTCAATCCAAGTCATATTAATGCTTATAAACTCCTTTGGGAAGATCATTATTTTGAATTTTGTTATTGATTATAACTACCTTTTGGACAATTAACACTTTTTAAATGAATTCATGCAAGACTGTTCTCATTTGGATTAATCTCACCCATGGGTTAATTTCATCATTTATTCTTACTTATTTTTGAGGGATCATCCATCCAACATGTGACAACCACTCCCTTGAGGGGGCATCATTATAGGCTTCCCAAACACCATTTGGAGCTTTTTCTTTAGTCATCACCTTCTTTTGGCATATAGGCCTTTTCTCATTATTTGAGAAGACATTGATGTCTATATAATTTTCAACATCTTCCCAAATAGGGAAAAACTATAGACATCTAAAATTGGCCACCAATGGATTCATACCCAACTTTAAATAAATTCTTACCAAACTCTAAACATCTAGCTTAAGAATTTCTAAATGTCTCAAATTTGGTTTCATAACATGCAATTGAATCAATTTGGCCCATAAATCAATTAAAAAGAGAAATTGGCCACATCATTTAATTCAAACACTTTAAAAATACTCAAAATCCTAAAAGAGATTAGTTAACATGAAAATATTAATCACATCCTAATTTAATTCATCTTTGATAAATTAAATGACTTATTAAAAAAGAAATTCAAAAATCAATGAATATCTTAGGAATGAATCATTACCTTTTGTGAATTGTCCAAAATCTAAAATATCCCACCCATTCTTATTCCATGCTAATCATGAGGTTTGAACATATTTTAACCCTATTGGGGTTAACTAAGCAAACCTAGGTTAGGATTTAACTCATTCCAAGTTGATTTCAAAGCTTATAAAATCAAGCCTATAGATCTTCATTTAGAGAACTTGGAATATAGATTAGTGTTATAATGCAAGTTTTTAAGCATGAAACAAACACATAGTGTTATAATGCCAAAATTGAGCCAAACCAAGCTATTTTCAAGCCATATCAATGAAAAATCCAAAAACATGAACATGATGCCAAGAGGAGATGGAGATAGCCAAGCCCCATTGATGAAGACCTTTTGAGCACAATCTGAGAAAGCTAAGGGAAGAATCCTCTTGAAACATTCAAGGATTTGGTAAGGAATTTATGAGTAAGTTATTTCCATTTTTAGTAATGATTTGTTCATTTGTGTTTCTTCACTATGCTCCTCCCTTTGATCTAGGAAAGGTAGTGTTATGCATGTTAGTGTGTTATTGCTTTCATTTTGAGTTGATTTCATTGATTTCATTATGAAGCTAACATATGATCTAACCACCCTCCTTGGATTCCTTGATCACAATGTGTAGTTCCTTCTACAATTCATAGGTGTTTAAAGTATATCTATACTAATAAGGTCATCATTGTTTGGGGTATACCATATCAATACCCCCTATCATAGATAGATATGGTTCCTATAAAATAAATTTCAATTGATCGACCTCAAAATTTCTAACTTGCTTAGATATTTACAAAGTAGGTATCTACCATTCCATAGAGACATATCCTTGAAAGGCCACTTCAACATATAATTTTTATATATTCTAGAGAGCCTTCTCTAATCCTACATGTATTTTTTATTATAAATTATAATAGAATGATCTTAACCCTCACTATACGTTAAGATTTAGATGTATAAGGACACTAACATACTATTATAAATTCTGATATAACCATAAATACATGTGAATCACTTCTTATGACATTGACTAAATAAGACTCACTCATAAAGAGTCCATACTGCGAAAGGTGTTTCTCAACCAATTGAAACTTAAAAGAATATTTCCGAGTTATCTCCTTAAAAATGGAATGAGTAAAATTAGGTTTAAAATTTAAATAATTAGAATATGACCAAGTATCATATTTTAAGAATCACAAGAAAATAAGTCAGATACTCTTTTCATAATAAACTTAACTTGATATTAGTAACATTACTTATTAACACAAGAATTGACCTTTTACCTTTTAACGGCTTAATATCCTTAATGATTAAAGTTTACTTCTCACATATAAGGTAACATTCACACAATGCTACCCAATCGATTTTATTGCAATCGATACTAGGGTCTTCTAATCTCATGAATGCCATTCAAATACAAATTGATTTCATGAAAACACTCTAAAAACCATCTTTTTATAGACATTTTAATGCATATTATTTAGATAAATACCATTAGGTTATCTCAAAATGGAACCTCTAGTATCCCTATAATTATTTAGTGATTAAGCATTTTATATTCATATTGATAGATAAAGACAAGACACTAAAGATTAAAACATATTATAGATTTTTTGATCTGAACACCATATGTCATTATTACACATATTCAATTTTGATTATCATTAATACTATTAATTTTTTAACTTCCCACATTATATTTAAATGACATGTATATAAATTTACTTATCTTCAAACATAATGTGCATAACTATTAACTACACTAAAGAAAAATGATCAATCCTATTACCCTTACTTAGCAACAACATAATACCAATAAAAAGGTATATTTTGTCATTATGAATACCCTTTATCCTTAAAATAATAAAATGACCTTAAACAAACATTCCAACACAAATCAAGAGTTCTCAATACATACACTTCTATATAAATTTAATTAAAGAACATCACAAATGATACCAACATCAATTATAATCTTATAAATAATTCATACAAGCATGATTCTAATTATATATTGGAAAATAAAAATATTGAGGCAATGTATCTTTTCATACACTATTGACTCTAATTAGAGTCATTTACATTATAAGCAACCCATAAAAAATGTTAATTCCAAACCAAAGCAAACACCAAATATGCCAACATTCAAATATCTAACCAACTGAGCATAGTACCAAGGCATCGATAGTTTATGTCTATCAGATATGAAATTCAACCCATATATAACCTATTTCAAAAAACATTCCAATAATAATATAAATTAATGTAAGGATCAAATAAGAAAGTTGTTCATCACTACACAACACAGTTTTAGACTAAAAATCCTTTACAATATTTTTAAGAACATTATTGATTAACATACATCTACTTAAGTATTTACATTAATGTAACACAAGTAATTAAAACCACCAAGGATAATTTTAAAACTCTAATATGATCATTTAAATATAACCAAATAACTTATTTCCAAAATCTTTCACTTAATTTTATGACACAGGCATCCATGAAAATAGTCAACCAAGTAGTTAAGAGATTGAGTCAAAACTACATGTCGTAACCATTCTAAATAATTAAATTGAAAATCAACATTGATAGTATATAATTTTTAAAACTATCTATTGAACAAGGAAAATAATAAAGTAATGATTACAATAACTACCATTCCATTCACAAATTTAATATGACCGACTATGATTCTATAAATCATTTCATTATAATTTTTCCAATGTGTGATGCTAATAAAAATCAAATTCATTAACACAACTCATAAAATTTGATATCTATCCAATTGAAAATTTCTATAGAAAGTACAATATTCTATATCCATCTAAGAATAATGATACAAGGCCCATTCAACTAGTCTTATGCCCCCTTTTAGTGGCCATAGACTACCCCAACCATCAACAAAATGGGGAAACCGGTTCATGATTTATAGTCACTTTTAATCAATGATTTCCCATACACCAAATTTAATAAAAAATAGTTAGATAGAGTAATGGAAATAAACACAAAAAAACCCAACACTCCACTATGTCTTCCCTCATAATATTACAATATACTATAATAATACAAATGGGATCTAAAAGATAAAATTGAATAAATCCACCAACAAAAAATAAAAACATAATAAGAGTTCCACTCATTTCCTATTGTTCCCCAAACAAAATAATACCATTGCATAGTAGTATTCTAAATAGAACCCAGCTAGGTGAACCCCAATGTAGGGTTGTAAGAATACACTAAATTTATTACAATATATAGCCATAAAATAATACACATGTCATAACATAAACATAGAATCAACCTACAATCCTATTTATAATAATATGGCTATCACAATGTAATTATTTTGACCTTAACTCAACTACTACATATTGCCACTAATGTTATTTCCACTTAAAAAATGTCATAAGAAATCTAGTAATTTTACTTGTTTCAAGAATGTAGACCTTATTACCTTCACATTCCACAACACAAAGATTGAAAACTAAAAGGTGTTTGTGTTTTTTTCTACACCCCACTAATTTTCTTTTTTATTTCTCTATCTTGTGCAAGATGATTGTAATTTTTCCCATGAAAAAATGGTGTGAAGGAATAACACCATATATATATACTATCCATTATTTCCCCTAAGTTTCAAGAGGTAAACAAAATGGCCTTCATGAATACTCCACCAAAATGACCTCAAAGACAACTAGAACAAGGTCACCAAACTCCCCATCTCCCAGAGGTGTTTCCCACTTACTGCCTCTAGTAATAAAATAAAAAATTGAAGGTTGCATACCAATATAAAACACATTGAAAAATAACCATAAATCAACATGACCATAATATGAAATATCCAAAACTATGGTATTCAAAAATCAAATGTTAAATTAAATATGACCAACATAAGATAACCTTGCCATAAGAATTTTCACCTAGGTCAAAAGAGACCATGGATTTTATGTCCCAAAAACCATGAATCACATAACAATTGAGCCTTATTAAAATTTTTAAAGTAGGGAAAATTTGATCATAACCTCACGTACTAGAGTCAAGATAACTAGGCCAACACAAACATATGAAGGAAACAACAAAGCATAATTTTGAAATGAATAAAAGAAAATAGATAAGCTAGGATTAAGTTGATCGCCATGTTGAATAAATGAAACTAATAATCAAAAGAGTCATTTAACTTATTTTAGCATGAATATGAAGTATGCCAACAATGTTGAAGTAGACATGGGCTCTTCTTCAGACAAATCCAATAACATGAGATTGATTCTATCTTCCTGACACTTAATAAGAATGAAAACTAATCATAAATGGAATTCTAAACATTAAAATCTATCAAGAATAAAATGATTAAGTAAATAATTATAATAACATTGTGTCTCTTAAGAACTCATTTATTATATCAAATTATATTAATAGCCATGAATAACCTTGATAGTTGGTTTCTATATCAAGCCTAATTCATTGGAAAATCCTATAATCACCTAAAGATGAAATCAATAGTATCCATCCATAATTTTTCAAATAATAATATCTATATAATCAATTAAATAATCAACTAAAATTAATGCATTAAGTATAATTACATAACAAAATCATCTCTACGTATATCATAGGTGTCTAATAAATCATAGACTAATCAACCTAAAAGTTATCACAACTATTTATCACAACATAACAAGTTCAAATAAATTAATAACATAGAATTAATAGAAGTTCCAAATGGTGTTGTGACATCCTATCCCACATAAAGAGGATTTTCCTGATGACTAAGTAAATAAAGTGGAAATTGATGTCTATAAAGACCAACATCTTCCTAAGTAGAGCTTCATTCACTAAGCAGGTCCCATTAGACCAATACTTGTTATATGTATATTTATTATAACTTAATGTTGAGATGGTCCTAGATCCTCATGGGTTCCACCTAAAGTTTATATTCTTCTATAACATGAAGGTTTTTCTAATCTAACATGTGAGTAGAATCAAAAACATAATTTTGAATTAAAATAACAAGGAAAACATCATGAATCTTAGATAAAGAAAGAGGAAGGGCTAGCTGATAGGCTACAAGACTAATATTTTAAGTAATATAAAAAGGTCTAACATAGTGAAAAGATAACTTAGATGATTTTCCAAATTTTATAGATCTTTTTTGTGTTCTCTCAAAAAAAATTTATCACTTAGATTAAATTCTTGAGGTGTTCTTTTCAAATTTGCATAACTCTTTTGTCTATCAGAGGGTATTTTTATATTTTGTCTAATATATGAAATCTAGTTACTATATTCTTATATAAGATTAGTCCCAATAACAACCTTATCCTCCAAGTTTTTCCAACCAATAGGAGTTCTACATTTACACCCATATAGAGATTCAAATGGAGCCATTTTAGGTATAGAGTAATAAGTGTTGTTACTAAAAGAATTATCCAAATGAAGGTACTCTTACCACTTCGATTGTTGGTCCATTACATACATTCACAACATGTATTCCACTGCTTATTTTAATAATTTTGTTTTACCATCTTTTTCTAATGGTACAGAGAACTGAAATTCGAGTAGGTTTCAAAGGCTACAATCAAATTTTGTCAAAACCTTGACATGAATAATTTGTCTTGATCTAAAATAATCACTTTTGTCATGATGTAGCCAAATAATTTCCTTAAAAAATAGTGCATTGAGGTCAAAATACCCCCATTTCTAAAAATTGGGGACCCTTGTTTCAAATTTTGCAAATTTGTGCTTTTGATTGAAAATACTACTTGATCAAAGTTCTTTATTTGAAGATCATCCACATTTGTTCCTTATTTAGCTTAACTAATATGTCTCCATTTCATCTTTGTCTTATTTTTCCTAATATTATTGATGGTTGTCTTTTGTGTTTATAGGTTTCAGGTTTAATAGAGTCTTGATATTATGAACAATGTCTAGGGTTTTAGAATTTAATGATAAATTGACCCTTTGATTAATCATTGGTCTTTAATTGTTTAGTTGGATTCATGTTTTAACATATAGAAACCCTTAGTCTAATTATTTTATCCTAAGCCTTTTTAATTTGAATTCAAATTTATGCAGGTTCTTATTCAAAATTGTACATGAACACTATATTTTTTTAAAACTTAGCTTATATTTTATCCTAACATCTTAATCATGTTTATTAACATGATTAAAATCGTAGTCTAACCTTCATGATAATTTATTTATGTCTTGAGAACCCTTAGTTGTTTATATTATTCACATGGACTAATTAAATGCAAGGTCCTGTTTATTATACTTAGTCTAAAATCCTATCCTAAGGTTCTTAATCACATTTATTAACATGACCAAAAACTTAGGTTAGAGACTTTATCATATGTCCTACATATTCTTTGAGTTATAACTTAATTATTTCCATTTTCTATAGGAACCAATCATGTCTAACTTGACAAATCAAAATCCAATGGTGCACATTGATCCAACTGATATATATCTAACAGTGTGAGATGGAAGTTGAAAAGTCAAAATACCCATGATCAAGCATGGAGATGACAACTATCATAAATGTGGCTCATAGTTCAAATCTCAAACACTTTATCAAATATCAATGATGCATGGATGAGCATACACATTTCAATCAATAATGAGCATTAATTCAAATCTTCAATGAAACCCTAGGAAGAGAGAAAGAATGATAAGTGTCACCATCATTGAGACTATGCCAAAAGATCAATGGTGTATGGAGCAAAGGATAAAACCCAAAGGATCTAGATCGATGGCATGAATTGATCTATACAACTAAGATCCAATGGTGTGAATTGAATATTGAATTTTCAAAGAGAACCTAGGATGAATGTGGAGCTACCAAATGGTGCAAAGACATTGTCTTAGTAGGAAAATGACAATTGAAAGCATATAAATGGCCTATGGAAGTAACACATGGCATAATATTGGGTGCCAAGAATAAAAATTGACCAATAATGTTCAAAATTTTGGATTCAAATCAATGGTGTAAGGCAAGGGAGACTTTTCCATGGGCCTAGATCTAATGAAGTGTTGACATGTGTCCTAAAGGATAAATGGTCACTTTTTAAAAATTAATGAGTTGTGTGACATGGTGGATCCACATAAGCACCATGTTGGATTAATATATCTCATGGACTCAAAAGGTGAAGGTATAATACAATATCTAAAGGCAATCTAAGTCATAAAGCTCACATAGCTTGAATAGTTTACTACCATTAAAGCTTTATGTGAACCTACTTGAACTTCAAAAAATCCTAACACATACATAATCCCTAATTTGACTCTATGTTCATTGTGATCAAGCTAAATGGAAGAAAATTATCATCTATTTAAGTATAATTCCATCCAAAATTAAATCATAATCCACTAGTGAGTAATTTAGTTAACATTACAATAATGGCAGCTTGAAAGGGTGTCTTAAAGGAAGACGTGGAGTTGTATTTGACTATAGACATGGAAGGAAGGGATTTTAGAGACGCAATTTTTTTTAACACTAGATATAACAATTGGTCAAGTTTTTTTTAAACTAATAAGAAATAATAGGCCATCATCAGAGAGGAAGAGAAGAACGTGTCTGCCAAGAGGCTATACTATGACATAGTCACAATTCAAATGTCTAGTCTACACTATGAGATAGAAAAACCTAAGGTACTCCATTTTCTCAACATCCTTGCTCTTATTTTTAAATAAATAAGATAGATAAAGGATAGATAATTAATGAACACACTCACATAAATGTGGCATATATCTTTACTTTAGCTTTTGAAAACTATTATAAACTACCCAAACCATAAATTGACCTACCTTCTATCAATGCCTGGGCCAAAGAGAATTATTTAAAAGACATCCTCACCATATGGCTATATTATGGGAACAAAGTCTTTTTAGACTTCAGTAAGAACATCCCAATTATCTAATTTAGACTAGTGATAATGATGATTATGAAAATGTTGAACAAACTATGTGGAAATGCCACCATAGCCTATTTTTATCCAATCTAGGTGTTAATTATCTATTTCATGATTGAAAATTAGATTACCTCTCCTCTAGGTGAAATAATTAGTATTTCTTTAAGTAGGAAAATCTATTCCATCAGGTAGATGAGGAAAGCCCATTTTTACATGATGTCATGCCTCTTGGATGCTCTTTATTCTACTACCAAGATCCCAAATCAAAGGGAATGGTCCCCTAGTGGAACATAAATATTTTTACAATACTATTCCAAGCTACACATATTCAAGTATAGGGATCACATTTAATTTGTCTCTGATTATATCTATCCATCCCTTAGTGAAGCCATAATAGGTCATCCCATAGAGAGGGTCATCCCACTAATCAAGAAGTATGTTGAAGCTATGGAAGATATCTATTTATATCTAGATTGTATAGTAATTAGGATTAAGGGAATCTAGTGCACTCCTCTTAGGCTACCTATCCATGTGTAGACAAACTAGTAGAGCAAGAGGTGGCATATCAATTATTTCATGGTATATATGGTCTCTATAAGACCAAAAGACCTGGTCTCTTCCACAACTTCCCCATAATAATTATGAAGACCATTTTCAATCAATGGGACAACATTGAGGCAACATCTAGACATAAGACTTTTTTCAATTGAAAAATAGATGAATTGAGATAGTGAGATCCTTATGGAAGGGTAAAGGAGTATTTGAAGGTCAAGAATATTTTGAGTGTGCCCTATGACTATCAACTAGGTGCTTATGATCCTATTTATACCAAAGCATCCAACTAATTTTAGGTCATAAGAAGGTTAAAGGAGCATAACCTTAGACCTGAGCCTAGACTGGAGAGGAACTAGAAAGGAGATGATAGATGGCAACTAGGGCCCAGTTAGTCTCATTTGTTAAGTATGGCACCTAATAGACCCCCATAAACTCAACCACAAATAGAGCACAAACCCAAGGCATAGATTGATCAAATACTAGAAGAAATAAGACCTAATGAGATAACTTATTCTTCATCAATCCCTAAGTCATCAAAGGTAAGAGAGCAAGAATTACCTTAGGAAGAAATACACATGATATCATTAGACCCTGATGAGACTATAGAAGATGGACTCAAAATACTATCAATGGCTTATGAGTCAAAATTAGATGATGAAGAAATAGGGGTTGAAGTGGAAAAGGAAGGGAAATAAAAGGATAAATTCCTAGACTTGGTGGTTATCAATCCACCAAAGAGGAAAACTAAAGTAGTTATTGTTCTAAGAGCCAAGAAACCTAAAGTGACTTTTACTCCTCATTTGAGTGAAGTCAATTTATTTAGTGAATAAACTTGATATATGGTCCAACCATTCCATAGTGGTTCATTTATGGACCTAGACTATAAAATGTTCATACTAGACATCATCCTTGGGTTATGATGTAAGCTATCAACATTCATGTGCATGAAGAACTCAAGCCATGGATTGTGGCTCTACAAAAGGAGGATGAAATAATATTAGCTTTCCCAAGTCAATCAAGTGGAGCACAAGTAGATATCATAGCTCCTTAGGTGATTCAATCTTTATTTGGGGTCAAATTTTATTAAAAAAGTGTTGGCTTGATGAGGGTGTCTAAGAAAAAGATCATCTAAGGTGGTGAATAAATGACCTATCAAAAGGTGGAACCTTTGGATGGTTTAACCCAAGTCAGAACATAGACACTATGGATCTAGCCCAAGCTCAAACTAAATAATTAAAAACTATCATCAAAGGTATACAACAACAAAATAAGAACTTGGAAGAACAAGGTGTCTTATTAATTTTAGATACAATGATCAAAATGTTTCAATATACTTTATTTGACACGTTTAATTCTTTGAATTCAATAAAGTCAAGATAGAGTGTATTGAGCCATCAGGGCACTACATCTAGGAGCCAAGTCCACCAATGGCAAAGTTTAAGAAAAAAATAAAAGGATTTGATCAACATCTTCACATAAGATCAAATCCTTGATTTTAAAATAGTCATCTTGGCTCATCTCAATATGGCCATGGGATTGTTGGTAGACAAGATCAAAATCTTGAGAATATGGTCTAAGGACCTATAAAACCTTTCTGAGGATGACAAGTAACTAAAAAATAGGATGGAGCATATATGGGGTGGCATAATCAATGATACCAATACACTTAGCTCAATTGGCCTTATAATTGATGATGAATTCAAACATAGAGCCATCAAAGTCATGCATGAAGTGAAAAGTTAAAGCCAAGGAAAGATAGGAGATGATAACACAAAGATCATGGATATGATCTTTACTATAGAGGAGAAGATTGAAAAGGCTAAGAACATAAAAGAAGCATTAGAAAGGGATGATAAAGATCTCAGAATCCTAGTAGATCAAAAGGATGAACTCTTCATAGAGCCCATTGTCAATCTAAAGCTCATGGATGATCAACATAATAAATAAATAAAGATCTTACAGTAGAAATAGGATCTGTAATAGCAAGAGGGCCTCAAAGTTGAATTTTTTGATTAAAGCATATTATTTTTATAGCTGAACATGTATGTATTTTGAAAAGGAATATTATTTTGTAAAATCACGTGTAAATTTGTAAAGCACATTGATTATAGGTCAGTCCATTTAGGAAAGGTCATAGTTCTAGAATATTGTAGAAGGGATAACTATACCTTACACTTGTACATTTGTAATTTGTCATGACTAATCAACATACCTCCTTAACATTATATAAAAGGGTATTGTCAATTGTAAAAATGGGGGGAGTTTTGAGCAAGAATACTTGTGATAATTTTGGAATAATTGATGCAAGCAGAGAATATTGAAAAATTTGTCTCATTTATTTAAGTGAATTATTATTATGGCTATTCTCTCACTTGGTTGGTTTTAAATTAATATTTGAATAGTTCTTATTGACTCTTGATGTGCACTTTTCAAATGTAGAGTTGTTAATTTGTGTTAATTCTAGGTTGAATGAAGGTTCTTAGGTTCATTTCATTTTCTTTACCCTTATAGTGGATGTGCTTATGCTATTTAGTTGCAATGGTAAATCTTTAAAGTGAATCAAGTTCTTATTTTAATTCTAAATTCACTTCCTTAGGTATTTACCTAATGTCTGATAGGATTTGAAATTATGGTATTTCATGCCTTACATTGGTTTTAAGTGCATATTTGGATGATATTTGAACTTTGTTATAATATCTAGGTTAAAGATCAACAGCATCAATATGTTCCTTCTCTTCCCTACCCTTCTTTTTTATTTTTGTTTGTTCAATTCACTTTAGAATAGTTTAATTCTAAATATAAAATTTAAATTAAGTTTTAGATTAGAATTTGATCATAATTCACTTCATTTAGATCAAATTAATCTCATTTTCAAAGGTTAACTATTAGGCCACAATTTCTCCCAACAACCAAAATTTATAAAATTTGTGAAATAGTTCACTTGTTCTACCATTATTCCTCCATAGATATCTAGAATATCACAACCTAAAACTCATTCATTTAATTATATGAATTTAGAAATTAGTAGTGTTTTTTAACACTCTAGACCACCTTGTGATACACTTGTAGGCATCAACAAGAGGATGTGTTTCGTTAGTGTTAGAAGGAGGGCCCACTAGTTAAATATTTGTAAATTTGTGGTGTCTTTGCTAATTTTAGTAAATTTTATTCAAAGATCAGTGAATTCATTGCATATTTGTGTTCAATTGTGTAAAGATAACTAATATTCATGGTGAAGGACCAATCTTTAGGCTCATTTAGCTGAAGATTGTCATTCTTTGAGGGTTCATGTTAAATTCTTGCAAAGGTAGATTAATCTTTGTAAGATTTCCATGTTCAAGGTTAGTAACAACAATTTTGTTCAAAGATTGATTGATTATTTACAAATTTGAGTTTGTTTGAAATTAGTATTATAAAGATCATTCATCTTCATCAGTTTAGACACATATTTGAACTAATTTGGTTAAATATAGTTTCTCTTTATTTAAATTTATGAATTTTTTTATTTATGTGTGAGTCTGATTATTTTTATTTACAAAGATAAGGTTCACACATTATATTTTGAATAAGACTCAATGCTTATAAGTTGAAACTGCTGAGAATTAGGACTAGGTCTAGGTCAAAATCAAGACTACCTCTCCTTTCACTAGAAGTTAATAGGAGAGCTAGAGAAGATAAAGGTAAATGAAAGGTTTGTAAATCTCAACCTATTTCTATTTTTCAAGGTTTTCATATGTTCAAACATTAAAAAGGTATGGCTTGGTTAGGAGGATATTCAATTAATATACCTAGACTAGTACATACATTTCCTAAGAACCCTAAAAGATATTTACCATCTTTAAGTCCTAATGGTGTTATTACAACTAAAGAACATATTGAATCTTTCAAACTTGCTTTGAGATTGTTAAATTTAGTTCATGAAGATGTAGTATGTAGATTGTTTCCATTTACTTTTAAAGATGTTGCATATGAGTGGTTTCTTAACCTTCCAAAGAATTATATCACTAGTTGGAATGATTTTAATATGATATTTATTGATAAACTTGGGAAAATTATTAGTCCTTGTATTCTTTATCAACAATACACAAATATAAATAGAGATTCAAGTGAGACCATTAGAGCCTTCAATGCTAGATTCTAGAAGATGTTTAGTAGAACCATTACTTCTTATAGACATGATGAGGCCTTGGCCTTAAAAATCTACTAGGATGCTTTGGACCCCATGAATTTTGTGTTTCCTAAAAGGTCTATTGGAGTTATTAACCCATTTTCCCTAGCCTATACTAAAGCTATTATAATCAATGACCAAATTCAACCTCAAGGTCAACTTGCATATGTTATTCCAAATATCAATCCTAACTTCCCTTCATTAAATGCCATTCATCATGCCAATCGGAATGTTCCTACTCTAAATTAGACATTAGTCTTGAACTAAACCCTTGACTCATGCACATCCTAGCCAAAACCTAGGATTTCATCCCCAAGAATAAATAGCCTTGTTTCCCATATCCAAAAATAACACTCAAGTTCATAATTTAGAAGCACTAAAGAATGAGAATGAGTCCATACTTAAGATGGTTCAAAAGATGAGTACTAACTTTCTTTAATTACAAAAACAAGTAGGTAATACTATGGAAAACTCCAACAAGAATTTTTATTATCAAAGGTTCAACAAACATAATAACCAATTTCACAATGGTAACACTAGAAACAATAACCATAATGAGTCATCATTAGGTAAGAACAATCTTGGGATTAATATTTTTGATGTAGCACTAAATGAATACTACAAGGTTCATAATACTTCAAAGCATAATGAGTTAGACTACATTGAATTCTATAATGACTTTGAGTTATTTCAAGATGAATTGAAAACATCTGAAGGTGCACCTAATAGAGATAATTTTATAGGTACATCTAGGTCTTCAAGGTCGCCTAAATCTATAGATACAACCCTAATGGTGGAGACATTTGGCTTTCCATTCCAAGAAGAGAATGAGCTTGAAGATACTCTTGATGAGGTACATGCCTTTCAAAAATATCTGAAGAAAACCTATCCTCTAAGGAATAGGGAGAAAAATCATCCCTTGAATACTTCAAATCCACCAAATAACTTCAACACTCCTTTAAATCCTTTAGTTGACAACAATCCTAAGCCTCGAAAGGGAAGTACTTCTAAACGTAATGTCAATTCATGTATTAATTCTACTATAGGTGCATAAAATATAGTGGAGGACATGAAGAATATTAAGACTAACATCACCTTACATAAATTGACTCAACTTACTAAGCATAGAGATTTATTATTAGAATCACTATCTAATAAACTTGGTATGTCATCCAATACTGCAAATGCTAATGTTTCTATGTATAAGAACAAGTCAAATGTTCCACCTTTCTTGCATACAGTAAGAATCTTTGGTAAGAATTTGCACAATTGTTTATTAGACTTAGGTGCATCTACTAACATTACACCTAAAGGTATTTGTGAATAACTTGATTTGACTTGAATAAAATTTGATAGGGTTGTTAATAAGATAAATATAGTTGAAAGTAATTGGAGAATTGTTGAATGTTCACATTTAGCTTGTAGCTAAACCAATGATACAAATTTTTATTGACATCTAAGTGGTGGATATACCTAATGATTATAGGATGCTACTGAGTAGAGATTGAAAAAAGTATTTGAATGGTTACATGTCTATTAATTATTCCTTTATGTGGCTTCCATGGAAAAGAGTTCCAAACCAAATTTATATTGAAAGAAAGCCCAATATGAATCATATGATTATTAAATACAATGCCACAAATGAAAGGGTAAACATGGTCAACTCTGAGCTAAGAGTTTATACTCTTGACACTACTAAGGTATGTGATTCAAAATATACTCACACTATGCCAGGAATGTAGAAATTATACTTTGATGGTGCTAGATGTAAGTCTAGTTCTAGTGTATGGATTATTTTAATTAAGCCCCTTGAGAAATAATTTAGCACTTCTTATAAAATTCAATTTTCATGTAATAGTAATCTATAAAAATATGAGGTTATATTTTCAGGACTACAATTTGCCATCAAGAATAAAGTCAAAAAACTGCTAGTATTTGATGACTTAGAGCTAGTAGTCAATCAAGTGAGAAGTAAGTACTAGTGTAAATTATCATATCTTAAGAAATGAAAGTTTAGAGATTGGGATGTGATAGAATATTTTGATGCTTTCAAAATTGTCTCCATTATTAGGGAAGAGAAAAATCTTGTAGATGAGCTAGCCTCAACCATAACTAATCTTATGCCCAACCAAGACTCTAAACTAGGCAACCTTAGAATTGAATTTATTCCATGTCCCTTAGTCCTTGATAATGTTAACCATTTGCAAGTATTCAGTGATAACCATGAAATTTGAGACTTCATGAATAGTTTAGGAGTATTTGAGGCTCACATCATTGATGAAGCCATTGATAAAATAATTTTGCAATTAAGTGACAATAAAATTCCCAAGGACATGATTTACATAGAAAGATTATTTGATAAGGATAAACTAGCTGAGGCTATCAAAGTTCCCAAGGTAAATAAAAAATACTACAATGTAGTTGACCTAAGAATAAATGGTCAACCCCAACTAGTCAATATTGGTACAACATGCATTAATGGGGAGTTGAGAAAATCTAAAGATTTTCTGTCCCAATATAAATATGTTATAACATGGTCATATGAGGACTTGAGTATCTTTGACCCTAAAGTCCTAACCCACACCATTACTCTAAAGGAAGCTTGTAAGCTTTTTATTTATAAGAAAATAACTATCAAAATAGTCCTATAATCTTTGATATATAAGGAGGTCAAGAAAATTTTAGATGCAAAGATAGTGTTTCCCATTAAACACTCCACTTGGGTATTTAACTTAGTGTCAGTCAAGAAGAAAAATAGGGAAATTAGATTATGTGTAGACTTTATAAATTTGATTAGAGATTTTGAAAATGATAAATATTCTCTACCTTATCTTGATCAAGTTATCTATATTGTTAGTGGTTCTACAATGATGTCTTTTCTTTATGGTTTTTTAGAATATAACCAAGTGCTTGTGAACAAGGAGGATATATTAAAGACTGCATTCAAAACTAAGTGGAGAACTTTTTCCTACAAGAGAATGCCCTTGGGCTAATAAATGTATGTTCAACCTTTCAAAGAGTAATGTACCATGCTTTCCATGGGCTGATAGGTAAGTGTATTATCATTTACATGGATGACTTGACTATCTTTTCAAAAAATAGGGAGGATCATATCATGCACTTACAATAGTTATTTGAAAGATGTAAGAGGTATGGAATTTCTCTCAATCCAAAGAAGAACATTTTTTGTGTTACTAATGGAAAATTATTAGGACATGTTATAACTAAAGAGGGGATTTATATAGACCCTCATAGAGTATATGTTATATCAAAAATAGAGCCCCCTAATAGTAGAAAAAAATTGAAATCTTTCTTTGGGAAGATTAACTTTGTGAAAAAGTTTATTTATATTTTTGCAAAGATTGTAAGACCATTGAATGATATGTTGAATAAGGAAGCCAAGATCACTTGGAATGAATAAATAAGCAAGGTCTTCAAGGACATAAAAGAAGTAATAGTGTTGGCACTAGTATTTATAAGTCTTGATTTTTTAAAGGATTTCTATCTTTATTCTTTTTCTTCTAACCATACAATTGCAACTATCCTAACTCAAAAAATATATGGATGTGATCATCCTATTGCTTTCATGATTACCAATTTCAAAAATGTTGAGTTAAACTATTCCTTGATTGACAAGCAAGGATGTGTTTTAGTTAACGAAGTAAAGAAGTTGAGGCATTATATCCTTAGAAATAAGGTGCATGTAATATTACCAAACCTCACCACTAAGCTCATGCTTATCCAATGTAAATTAGGGGAAACAAGAGGTAAATGGATGTTCATAATTCAAGAATATGATCTAGAAATTAAGACTATTAAATTGGTAAGGTGTTAAGGGTTAATTCAGTCAATTGTCAATATTAATCCCAAGTTACGTGTCATGCATGTGGAGAAACAAAGTTTTAAACCTAATTATTGGTATGACTCAATTGTCCATTTAATAATCAATGGCACCTGTTCTGTAGGGATGATTAGGGAGTAGAGGAAATATTTAAAATAGTAGATGGAGTGCTTTTAGGAATAATTATGAAGAAATATACCTGAGATGTGTTTCCAAAGAGGAAACATCAGAAATCTTGAGTAATTTCCATGAAAATATTATAAGTGGACACCCATTAGGAAGGAAAATAACACATAATATCCTTACGGTTGGCTACTATTGGCTTACTATCTTCAAATATGCTCACAAACATGTGAGATACTATCATCAGTGCCAAATTTTCAAAACTAAAGAGCCTAAATCAGCCAAGTCATTGAAGCCAATGATCATTAATAAACCCTTTTCTCAATGGGGATTGGATTTTATGGGGGTCATCAACCGTAATTCTTTAGAAGGACATAACTATGTGCTTATTTCTATTCACCAATGCATAAGGTGGAAAAAGTGGTGGCAACCAAGCAATGCAAGATTAAAGATGTGATAAAGTTCTTGGAAGAGAACATATTTACTATATTTGGAACACTAGTATATCTAGTTTGTGATAATAGATATGATTTTATATCCATTGCAATGACTGAGTGGGCATATGACAATAACATTGTTCTCAAGTTTTCATCAAACCATTACCCTCAAGGTAATGGGGTTTTTGAGTCAACCAATAAAAAATTGATGAAGGATATCAAGAAGTCTATTGATGATAAACCAAGAGCGTGTCACAATTTACTCAAGTATGCCTTTTGGGCTGATAGAATAAGAGTCAAGAAAGATCTAAAAGCATCACCATTTCTACTTGTGTATGGTCAATAACTTGTATTCCCCATCACTCTCAAATTACCAAAATACAAGTTCATGTGAGAGTACATAGAAGGAGAAGATCAAGAGTTTGTAAGTTCTAGGTTACTTGACATTATTGAAATGGAGAATGCAAGAGATAAACTATTATAATTTAAATTTTCACCCTAAGAAGGATTTATTCAAGATCAATCTAATTTAGATACACTATGGGAATGGGAAAAGGGTTAGAAGAGGGGGTAAAGATCTCATAAGAAGGCTAATAAGGTGATGCACTAAATTTAAATAAGGCTCTCATAAGCATGAAGTAAAAATTAAGGAAGCAGAAGATAATACTAGCTCACACAATCTCATAAAAACTAGATAGTTGCATAAGTATTTGATAAACTAGGTTTAGGAGGTAATGAATGGGGGTAAAGAGGAGTTATAAGACTCACTAAAATATCACATTAATGATAGAGATAACACTAAATTAGACCTAAAACTAATTCAAGAACACCTATAAATGAGAAAGAAAGGACAATGGGCATAGAATAATCTCCTTCACAAGACCATGATGCACAAGTTTTTTTACACACAATTCAGAGGGGAGACATAGGTAAGGAAAATATTTATTACTTCAAGAGGTCCTTTCATAAAAATTGACAGGGTCTAGCATTATCAAATGAGAGTCTCTTCTCTTCTAAAAATTGAAAGAGAACTTCCTCACAAAATAATGGGAGAGTCCTCATTTAGAACATCTAACAACATTTTCAAATAAAAAAATGGGTCATATAGAATAACAAAGGGAGAGAGAAAAAATCATGACTCTATTAAGAAATGAATTTTCCCCATTGTCAGTTAGACTACCACCTTTTTAATGAATGCCCCATATTTTTTTCTCAATCAAGACTAATATATCATGGAAAAGATTAACTTTTTGTATTATAATAGCCTTAAGTCATTTTATTGATTGGGAATTTATTTTTTATATCACACCATCTTCCACTCGGTCTCATTATGAGGACAAAACACTCACATCTTGAGAATTACAAAACCATGATAAGTCTACTTTAGGTGGCTACTTGTCGAGGTTATGGTCATATCTAAGGATGAAACACTCCTATTAATTACACATCTATCCTTGCTTTGAGATCTAGACCCAGGCTTACTATAGAAGAAAACCAATCTAAATTATTGGTTTTCCTATAGCTCTATTATTGATGCCACTCTACTTGATACTTGGTCTTGTGATATACATTCTGGTTCAAGATGGATCCCATTTGAGCTCAGTCCCTTTATATTTACTTTGTTGAGGTCAAACACTGTAGTATTGACTTTCATCAAAATGTCTCAGGCTCAATCCTTTATTTAATTAGTTATCAACCATGAATCAGCCTATTAACATTTTGACCTTTGCTGATACCATTGATCTTGATCAGTATGAAAGAATGAGAGACATTAATTCTACCCTTGACTTATCAACTCTATCCAAGCTAGCACCACTTGGTAGCCACATATTTTCACTCAAGATCCACTATCAGTCTGACTAATCCTATACTTATGTCATGTGGTTACCTCTAAGCTCTTTAACCTTTTGACTTGCTCGCATGCCATTGATCTCAAACTATGATTAAATGTGAGCCATTATTATGTTTGGCCCCATTAACTTGTCAGTCACTGCTCCCCATTAGATCATTGGTATAAATGAATGTGCACTATTGACGTATCTCTGACCCACCTTCTTGTCAATGAATGTGCATCATTAGATCTCAACTTGATCAACCGACACCATAGGATCTTGCCATTTGAATTACAATAGCTACTTTAAGGGGATTGAATTTGACATTCACATACCCATAAATTGACATCCATGGGAATATTAATGACATATTCATGACCACCAATCTATAATGGATGGGTACTAAGCTTTAATTTGACGCTTGTGCATCTATTACCGCCCTGCTAGATCAACTTTGCTAAAATAAATTGGTCGATGTAATTATGTCTTCGAGGAATTATTATAGAATAATTTCCTTGAAAGAAATATGCTTGTTCAAAACTTTTGCATTGGGATATTTTTATTGGGCCTTTTGTTTTAGCCTTTTTGTATAGGATAAATTACCCAAAAGAAATCTACCTTAGCTCTTTTAATGCAGACATTTCTCCCAAAAGAATTTTGTCTTTGGAAACTTTGTCTTGGATAAAATGTCCAAGAGAAAACAAACCTATCTTTTGCCTTAGATAAAATATTTGAAAGAATCTGCCTCTTTAAAAATTTTGTTACAAACAAAATGTCCAAAACAATTCAAACACTTAGTCAAAAAATACAAAACAAATTCCTCAAAAGAATTAATGCCTTTGAAACTTATGCTTATAGATGATTTCTTTTGAGCTTTTTGCAAAGACATTTCCTTTGGGATTTTTCTCAAGACTCTTACTTTGGACAAAAAATATAATAGAATTAGGTCTTCAAGAAAATTGTTTTGGATAATTTTCTTTACAAAAATGCACTTATCTCCCTTTTTTGTGAATGAAATGTCTGACATAATTTGCTCTTCAATATTTTTCCTTGGCCACTTTCACTAAAAGAATTTTTCTATGGGAATTTATTTCAGACAAAATGTTTGAAATTATTTACCTTCAATACTTTTGTTGTGAACAAAATGTTTGAAAGAATTCACTTGAAAGATTTTTATTTTAGCCTTTGTCATGTAGATAATTTTCTTGAAAGAATTCAGTCTTTAGGGAAATTGTCGTAGGACATTTTCCTTGAAATAATTCAAATCTTAGCCAAATTTTGTAAATGATTTCCCTGAAAGAAAACTTTAGATTTTTATCAAAATACCCAAAACAATTTCCCAAGTATTAACTAAGCCTTTTTAAAACCATAGGCTATTTCAAACTTATGCAAGAAACTGTAACTTGATCTTCGGCTTGAATGAACTTTTGAGGGTTGTACTATGATGTGTCTTAAACTTGAACTACTCAAACCACATGAAAAATTGTTTAAATACCTACTATTTACTCTACAAACTTATCCTTTAGAAATTGATAAAATATACTTTAAGTAAACATAAAGTGTTTCAAAATCTTTGCTCCATCAATGGTCCACTTATTTCATCTAGAACTTTATACAATTCAACCATTGGATCATTCTCTCAATAGGAACCATACCACATGACGATCCAATCAAAACTCTCCATGTGGGACAAAATTGGCCAACATTTATGGTGACTCATAGGGAAGCATGCCTATTATGCTTGAGAACCCATATTATTTTCCTTACGTGATCCATTGGGCATGGAGTCACCTCTCTCTCCTAGCTGATCTAGAACTGATACAAGGTTAACCCTTTTTGTAAACTCTCTTGAAAAAACAAGGCAAAAGAAATAAAAGAAACATCTATGCCCGAGACATTTATTGAAGGGAAACACATAATAGAAAAGAAAATATGTACCTGACACTTAGAAGAAAGCATGAAAAGATACCCTAATATATAAAATATATTATAATAGATGAAAATTATTTTAATAATAGGGATTTAAATGAATGCCATTGACTGGGATGGGTAATACATCTCCACCTAATTGATCAAGCTAAAAAGCATTGTGCATCTTGCATCTATGGATCAAATAAATATCACTCCATAAGCTATCAAACTTGGTATGGTTTCTTGGGTTGGCCTTATTTGAGTCCCATTTGAGGATTAGGTCCCCTTCTCTAAAATCCCTTACTTTAGCTCACTTATCAAAGTATTTCTTGATTTGATCTTGATGTGATTCTAATGTTTTCATAGAAAGGTCCTTGATTTTTTTAGCTTCATGAGCTCTACTATATTTACTTCCATAGGTCTACTATCTATCAGCTCTATATGATGTGCTAACTCCAAAGCAATATATTCAAGAGAATGGGAGATTTGGCCTCCTTTCCATATGTTAAGACATATTGAGAATTTCCAATGGTAACTTTTGGAGTCACCCTATCAACACATAAGTTTGTTCTTAGCATATATGTGTGTGTGTATATATATATGTATATATATATGTATATATATATATATATGTATATCTATATATATATATATGTATATCTATGTATATATATGTATATATATATATATATATATATATGTATGTGCCACACTCTTTGATCATCCTACATAGTCATCTTGATGATTATGATTAGGTTATTATTTGTGGAATCTTCCAATCAATTATCTTGAGGATAGTAATTGGAGGATGTACTAAGGTAGATGCCCAGCTTGAGTGCCCATTTACATGTTCTCATGCCAACAAATGCTAAGTCATTATCTAAAATTATTGTAGCTAGTATACCAAACCTTGTGACTATGCCCTCATAAAATTCCAACACTACTATTTCATTAGCTTTTTTTAGGGTAATTACTTCCACCCACCTGGTGAAGTAGATTGTTTTAGTGATCACCCACTTATGTCTTGCATTAAAGGTGGATTTATCATTCCTATGAATTCTAGACCCTACTGCATGAAGGGTTGATCCACCTAAATTGGTTTGAGGGGGGAGATGCTAACTTTTGTTTACCTACAAAGATTGCACATTTTGGAAATTTACTTCCCCATGCATAGGAATCTTTGAATAGGCTAGGTCAGTAATAACTAGCTTTCATCACCTTGACTATTGTAGTATTTGGAACAAAATGGCCTCTTGCAGGTCGATCATGAAATTGATCTAAGAGCTTTGTCACTTGATTATCATCTATAAACCTAGTAAGTACCCCATTGAGGTATATTATGCATAGAACACCATCAACTAATGCATAAAGTATGGAATGAAGTCTGAAATACCTTCTATGTCCTCTATCCAAACCTTGAGGGCATTTTCCCATCATCAAAAAGTTTATCATGTCTTGGAGCTAGCTTTTATGAAGTGGAGGTTCATCTATTTGTGAGTTGTCTTATGTCACCAAAATAACTTCTTTTTCTTCTTGAAGATTATCTACCATATGCTCACATAAGCTTTTGCCTCTAGCCAAATTGGTGACTTTGATTTCCACATCATGTTTCATGACCTTTGTTTTCCAGCTAGCTCTCTTCTCATTCAAATCTTTGTTGAGCAGGAAGTCCCTCACTCTAGGATGAGACACCATTATATGAGTCCTAATGTTTGATAGCATTGGTCTAAACTTATTAAGGATTCTTAATTTTACAAAAACTTGCTTTTTAGTAAAAATGTATCCCACCTCATATCCTTCTATCCCTTGACTAATGAAAGTAATTGGTTGCTCATGGCCTTCACTATTATTCTACATCAGGATAGTTGATATATTATGAATATTTTTAAAGGCATATAGAATGAAATCCTTTGAAAAGTCAGGATTCATGAGTGTAGATGCCTGGACAATGGCTTGCTTAATAACTTTAAATGCTAATTTATCTTCATTTGACCAAGTAAATACTTGGTTCTTCCTTAGCATGATAGTGATAGGTTTGACCAAGTTTTCAAAGCCTAGTATAAACCTTCTCACAAAATTTATCTTCTTGAGGAAGCTCTAGATTCCTTTCTTGTGCTTAGGTAAAGATAAGGCCAAGATGGCATTGACCATTTTAGGGTAAATAGATAGTCCTTATTTTGAAACAATGTGACACAAAATTTTTACTTCCTAAAATGAAAACACACATTTTTTGGGATCTAAAGAGATCCTATACTCTCTACACCTTTCAAATATCAATCTTACATGATCCATGTGCTCACTAGCTTTCTTGGAGAAAACTATGATGTCATCCAAGTAGACCAATACCATTTTATTTAGAAACCCTTGAAAATCTATGCCCATTACTCTTTTAAACATTTCCATAGCATTTGAAAATCTGAAAGTCATATTTTGGTAAGCATACATGCCTTAATTGGTGATTAAGGCAGTCTTATACTGATCTTATTCCCTTGTTAATGACTAATTATATCTTGAATATCCATCTAAAAGGGAAAATATTTTTGAACCTAAAAAAACTTGAAGTATTTTCTCTATGGATGGTAAAATATAGTGATCTTTCAAGGAGACCCTATTTATATCCCTAAAGTTAACACACAATCTAATCTCCCCACTCTTCTTCCTCATAGATACCAAATTGGATACCTATGAAGACTACTTAATGGGAAAGATGATCTTAGATTCCATTGAATTGGTCAATTATCTCCTCATAATCTCTTCTATTTTGGGGTTTATAGGCCTCTATTTTTGTTTGATAGGTTTGGTATTAGCCTCTAGTTCTATAGTGTGTTGGGCTAGTTTGGGATCAAAGTCACTTAAGTCACTATATTCCCAAGCAAAGACATCTGCATATTCTTTGAAAACATATATGAAATCATGCCTCTTAGCTTTAGTGCCTACCTTTCCTAGCTTAAGGAGTTTGTCCTTAATGATAAGGACTCTTTCATAGTTCTCTTCATTTGTTGACATCATTGCTTTATCTTTTCTCATATAGTCCCCTTCATTAAAGAGACCTTTAAGGGTGACCAACCCTTTGGGAATCTTGTAAGATATCAACTGAATAATTTTATCCCCATATTGATGTTGAAACCTTTTTTAGTTATTGGTGGAGAAATTTGCTTCCTATTTCAAAAAATAGGCAATTTTCTCATCATTTTCAAAGACCTGCTAATGAGCTTCATTGTCCAAAATTGATGGTCTTACCACCACTTTGACATGTGATTGTACCTTGGTCTTTGTTAAATCATTCAAGATATCTAATTAAGATCCCATAGTTACCAACCTATTAGCATGTTGATTTTGGTTCCTTGGCATGGATTGAATGTTGAAGGCCTCAAAATATTCAAGAAGATCCCACACCCTATGCTTGTAGGATCTCATCAAAGGATTATTTGTGATGTTCTAGCCTTTGAATTGATTCAGTATGAGCTGACTATCCCCATAAACTTGTATTTTCTTGATTTCTCTCTTATTAGCCTATTAAAGGCCATAAATTAGACCTTCATATTTTGCTACATTACAAGAGCAACTAAATTAGAACTTGTAATAAGAGAAATACTTTCCATTTGATGGGGATATCAACATTACACCTTTACCCACTCCATGATTTCTCCTTGAACCATCAAATAATAATTTCCATAAACCACTAGGGTCTTCTTGGGGTCTAAATAGGGATGGTATGGAATGATTATCTTCATGTAAGAAGTAGACACCCATGTCCCTTTTTTAAACACCTTCAAAAGGGTTGATACATTAATTTTCACCCTATATCTCATCTAAGAACATATTTGGTGTCTCCTTGGGATGCGTATTTAGCTATTGACCAACTATAAGTTTATCTTCCTCAAGGATAGTGTAGTTGAGGTTTATGTTATCTATCCCATATGGCTCTATATGTAATTGAATAATGGGATTGACCTTGATTGATACTTTGGTCCCATATTTTGTCTTGAATGCCATTTATGACCAGTTTACTTCAAAATAAATTCCAATCTTTGCTATGAATTCTATAGATAGGCATAGGGAAAAATGAAGAGGTACATCTAGGATCAACACATCTTGAACCACTAAGACACTAGGATAGGCATGCAGGTTCAAGTTAAAGTTTTTGATGATAATAGATGGTTTGGTGGAGGTATCATCAAGTTCTAGGACCCCTTTAGATTGGGGCTCATATTTTAGACCAAGCTAATCATGCATGGACTTTGGCATTATTGAGGTACTATCCCCACTATCTACTAAGAAATTATGAACCAAAGATTCACCAATGATCACTATAATGTATAAGGGAGGAGGTTTGAACACCTTACCTAGTTTCCCTTCATTAGATCTTTTAACTACATTGGTGAGAGCCATGTTCTCTTTGACTTGTTCCTTTCCAAATGTTGTGATGTTAATCTTGGAAAAACCTTCTTAGAGAATATCCACCTAACTGGGTAAGGAAAGTATATCCCACATTGGTACATTCACATTATATTTATTCATTTGTTCAATAATGTTTATGGGTGAACCACCAACTTTTGCCTATGCTTTGGGAGCCACCACTATTATTTTTTAAACTTGTAAGCTCTGGGGAACAAAGGGGTTTTTTTGGTTCTAATTTTTGGGTGGTATTAGAACCTTAGAGTGAAAAAAAGTTCATTCAACTTTGATAGTGAAGGATTAATGGTAGGAAGCCCTTTGACTACTTCTTAGTTACCATCCATATTCCTTCTTTTGAATCTAGTAATTATTACCACTGGGATATATGTCTAGCTAGAACTAGCCTGTTGGTTGGATATATAACACTCTTCTCACTCATAAATTACCATTATAACACTAGATTAGTCCTTGATTAGCTTATTTAATTTATGGAGGCTCTTCTAATTTTGTCATCATAATGATTTGTATGTTTTGGGCCATGAGAGCTTGATTATATCTTTAGCTTGCACTTTGATGCCATTGCTCATTGAAAGCTTGACTAAAATCCATATTTGGGACAATGGATTTCCAAAATTATTGATTCTAAGGCATGGTTCCCTTAGATTCTTGAGCAACATTATTTTGAATAGGGACCAAGGTGTTGGAAGTGCTTGTAGCATTTGGATTATAGTTATTTTGCCTATTATAGCTAGGTTGACATGTCCTTGTCCCTAGACTTGGAAATTTCCTTTATAAGGTGGCCTATTTCATAGATAATATTGATGATGAGGTTGGTAAGGATATTAGTAAATCTTTTTGTATTAATATTTCTACCTTTTCACATTTACCAACTCATTTCCAGAAGATTGGAACATGTTTTTAAGCTTTTAAAAATTCTTGTTATCCAGGGAGTCACTAGATTGGCTAATGAAAGCCTTCTCATGCTTTGGGGTAGGTATTGAATTAATTTTTGGCATATGAATAATGACATCAAGTGGATGGATAATCATAGGAGATGGTCTAATTTTAGGGAATAAAGGCATTGGTGGTCTAGGTGTACACTCACCAGCTTAAACTAGATAATTTTCTACTCTAATAGCCACCTCATAAGCATCTGGAAGTATATTCCCTACCATAGATTGGATTATTACTGTTAAGTCACTATTTAAAGCATTTAAATAGTAAAGGAATGTAAAGTTAAGGGTTGATCTGATAGAAACTAGAATTATGTCCCAAGTTTTTTAAAACCTTGTATTAAATTCTTGCATGACTTTTTAAGGAGCTCTTTTTATGGCCATTAGTTACTTTGAAAGTGACAAGTGGTCACTTTTTTCCTCAAATATTTTACACAAGGCCTCACCTAATTTGTCCCAATATTTAATGTAATTATCAGTAAGGCCTCTATACCAATCTAAGGATTTTCATTGAAAGAAATAGTTAATAATCTAAACTAAAAATTACATGAGAAAATGGTTAGAAAAGGGGGTAAAGGGCTCATAATAAGCCTAACAAGGTGATACATCAAATTTAAATGAGCCTTTCATAAGCATGAAGTAAACATTGAAGAAGCGGAAGACAATACTAGCTCACATAATATCACAAAAACTAGTTAGTTACATAAGTATTTTATAAGCCAAGTTTAGGATGCAATGAATGGAGGCAAAGAGGAGTTATAAGGATCACTAAAATCTTGCATTAATGATAGAGAGAACACTAAATTAGACCTAAAACTAATTTGATAACACTTATAAATGAGTAAGAAAGAAGGACAATGGGCATGGAAGAATATCCTTCAAAAGACCATGATGCACAAGCTTTTTTACACACAATTCAGAAGAGAGAGATAGCTCAAGAAAATATTTATTGCTTCAAGAGGTCCTTTCATACAAATTGATAGGGTCTAGCCTTATCAAATGAGAGTCTCTATTTTTCCATAAATTGAGAGAGAACTTCCTTGTAAAATAATGGGAGAGTCCTCCTCTAGAACATTTGAGAGCCTTTTCAAATGGAAAGAAAATGGGCCATATAGAAGAACAAGGGGAGAGAGAGAGAAAAAAATCATGCCTCTATCAAAAAATGAATGGTCCTCATCATTAGTCAGACTACCACCTTTTGAATGAATGCCCCATCTTTTCTTTCTCAATCAACACTAATATGTCATGGATAAAATAGCCTTTTTACATTCTAATAGCCTTGATTTGTTTTATTGATTGGGCATTTATTTGCCCTATTATGTCATCTTTCACTCGATATCATTATGAGGACAAACACTCACATCTTGAGAATGAGATAACCATTCTAAGTCTACTTTAGGTGGTTACTTTCTGAGGTTATGGCCATGTCTAAGGATGAAACACTCCTATTAATTACACATCTATCCTTGCTTTGAGATATAGACCTAGGTTTACTATAGATGAAAACCAATTTTACTTATTGGTTTTCCTATAACTCTATTATAGATGACACTTTGATCAATGCTTGGTCTCATAATATGCATTTTGGTTGAAGCTAGATCCCATTCAAGCTTAGTCCCTCTGTATTTGATTTGCCTAGGTCAAACACTACCATTTAGACTTTTATCAAAATGTCCTAGGCTCAATACTTTTTTTAATTAGATATCAACCATGACTTATCTTATTAATATTTTGAACTTTACTTGCACCATTGATCTTGATCAGAATGATTGAATGAGAACCATTGATCCTTCTATTGACTTGGCAATTCTATCCAAGCTAGCACCACTTGGTAGCCCTGTATTTGCACTTAAGATCTTATATCAATCTACACAATCCCATGATTATGCCACATGGTGGCCCCTAATATCCTTGACCTTTTGACTTGTTCACGTGCCATTGATCTCAATCCATGATTGAATGTGAGCTATTGATTTTCTTGGGCCCATAAACCTATCAGTCACTACTTACTATTAGATCATTGGTAAAAATGAATGCACACTATTGATCTAGCTTAGACCAACCTTTTTTTAGTGAACATACACTATTGGATCTTAGCTTGATGAACTCACACCATAGGATCTTGCCATTTAAATTATAATGACTACTTTATAGGGCTTAAATTTGATGTTTGCATGCTCATCAATTGACATTCATGGGAATGTTAATGACATCTATGTGAATATCAATATTTAGACTCTAATGGATGGATGCTAAGCTTTACTTTGATTTTTGTGCACCTATCACCACCCTAATAAATCAACTTTTCCAAAATAATTGGAGTAATGTAATTATGTCTTTAGGGAAATTATTGTGGAACAATTTCCCTAAAATAAATCTTCTTGTTCAAAACTTTTGCATCAGGATATTTTCCTTGGGACTTTTATTTTGGTGTTTTTATATCAAAAAAATTCCTTGAGATAAATCTTCCTTAGCTCTTTTGATGAAATATTTTCTCCTAAAATAATTATATCTTTGGGAAGTTTATCTCAAATAAAATGTCCAAAATAAAATTGACCTAGCTTTTATCTTGAACAAAATGTCTGAAATAATTTTCCTCTTTGGGATTTTTTTTCCAGACAAAATGTCTAAAACAATTCCAAACACATAGTTAAAAAATATGAAATAAATTCTCTAAAAGAATTCATGCCTTTGAAACTTATGATTGCAGATGATCTCCTTTAGGATTTTTGTAAAGACATTTCTTTCAAGCTTTTGATTGGGACACTTATTGTAGACAATTTTTTTGAAAGAATTAGGTCTTCTAGAAAATAATTTTGGATAATTTTCCCAACACAAATGCACTTATCTCCCTTTTCTATAGACAAAATGTCTAATAGAATTTTTTCTTCAAGATTTTTACTTGACCACTTACCTTGAAAGAATTCATCTGTGATCTTTTTATTTTGGACAAAATGTCCAAAAGAATTCACCTTTTGGACTTTTGTTGAGGATAAAATGTCTAAAAGAATTTTCCCAAAAGATTTTTACTTTAGCCTTTTTGATGTGGACAAGTTTACTGAAAGAATTTAGTCTTCAAGAAAATTATCATGGGACATTTTCCTTGAAAGAATTCAACACAGCCAAATTTCAAAAATAATTTCCTTGAAAGAAAACTTTTGCATTTTAGAAAAATACTTGAAACAATTACCCAAGTATTAACAAAGCCTTTTTAAACTTGTAGGCTCTTCTAAACTTATGTGAGAAACTAATGCTTGATCTTCAAGGCTTGAATGAAATTTTGAGGCTTGTACTATGATGTGTCCTAACCTTGAACTACTCAGACCCCATGAAAACTTGTTTAGATACCTGCTCTTTGCTCTACAGAATTATCCCTTAGAAATTGAAAAAATACACTTTAAGTAAAATTAAAGTGTTTTAAAATATTTTCTCCATCAATGGTTCACTCATTCCATTTAGAAATTTGTATATCTCAACCATAAAATCACTCTCAATAGGGACCTTGCTACATGACTATCTAGGTAAAACTCTCTATGTGGGCCAAAATTGGCCAACAAGAAGCTTTTGCCAATTTCAATAGACATCAAACCAAAATGAAGATATAGTCTGATAAACATTCCAAAATTAAGGTGTTTAAGTAAGGATACTTGGTTCTTCTTTTGGATAAAGCATCTAAACCTAAGGGAAAGCATGGAAAATTCCCACCTTTGTGGATTGGTCCTTATCAAATTGATGAGATATTAGGAGACAACACCTTTAAGCTCAAGGAATTGCAAGAAGTAGAGTTTACATTGCCAATAAATGGGAAATAACTCAAGCACTACTTCTCTATTATTCCACCCCAAGTCTACATGGAGTAACCTATAAGACTAGTTAATGTTAGTGTAAACAGGCTTATATTAGGTTTTTTTTGTTCCTTGTTTGTACATAGTGTCTGTAAATATTTGTTTACTTTCTTATTTTTTTTCTTGTTGTGTGTTTCTTTTCCATTTTTTTATTCCCTACTTTCAATAATTCTTTTTTAAGATAGTCCTCAACCTCCAATACGTGTAATTTATCAAAGGTTAAAAAATTAGGAATGCAGGTTATGTAGGAGCATCTTCATAATATGAATGTGTTTGTCATGTTTTTAGTTGAGTCCTATAGTGTCTAGGTGTGCTAATTTAATTTTCCCTCCATTTCATTGGATTTCAAATTTTCAAATTTGAGAATATATCTCATGAGCATGTAATAAGGCCAAATATGTCTAAAGGTCAAAATTATTTATATTTCCTCTAAAATGGTTTTAGAGATCATATTCCATATGATCTCAGGTTAGTAAGGTGAGATTTAGGTTGGTTAGAATCTTGTTTGTTTGGAATAGTTATTAGTTCCATTTTGGGAAGTTGTTGTGTGAAGCTAGGAATAGAGTTTGAGTAAATAAACTTGATTGTATAGAAAAATTGATGGATTTTTAATGGGGATAAGGTGTTTTAAGACTTATGATAGATGAAATAAAGTGGTTTGTGATTTTGAATAAAAGTTTAATTTTTTTTACCTTTTCTTGTAGACTGTATTATGTAACTTGATAGGGCAGTGAGGGAAAGTTTAACATCAAGGGTTTAGAAGAATATTATCCTAGCTGTGTGTGATTATAAACTTATAGGGGAAAATAAAAGTTTAATGAAATTTATTTGAAGTCTTGACACCCTAAAATGCACTCTATAGCTTCATTTAGGTGTTGACTGTGTCAAAACTAGGGCTTTACTGATCTCAAAATACATATAGTGTAAAATTTCAAAATCTTGATGTCCTAAGTGTGTATGATTACTATCTAAATTTTCAATGTCTAACTCAATGGGTAAGTCTACTTTCTAAACTCTACCTTGTTTTAGCCCTTATATGTCTAGAATGACTAAGACATGGTGATTTGATGATGACCTAGGGTTAGGTAAAGAATGATTATTATTTAGATAGTTGATAAATGACAAAGTAAACCTTTCATATTATTTAAAATATTCAAATCATCCTCAAAATATATTCAACCCTAAAACAAGGTGCTTAGGTGACCTAATTAGGTCTGTCACTGTCACCAAAAATCCTATTCTATACAAAGTAACAATACCCAAGTTTCACATATGTTGTATAAATAATTAATTGGTACCTAGATCAATTCAAATTTTTTTGTTATCTGGAACATAAGAGAATTTAATCTAAAAAAATAGGGTCAACAGGGCCACAAGCCCATGAGCCCATCAACTAGGTAAGTATGGCCTTATGGCCTAAAATGTGTATTTTAATCAATAAAAACTATCAAAGGAGATGTAAATAGCTTAGATAAGTTATTTTTAGAGTGACCAAGTGGTTCTTGTTTATATATTATTAATTATCTTTGATTTCATGTTGTAAATCAATGTTATCCCATGAATGGTCAAGATAATAATCTAGTCATGACCTTGAATGTCCAAAGAAAGTACTAAAGCAAGTTTAGTAGTATTGAGAGTGTCTTTAAATGTTATAAGAGTCACACCAGTAGGTATGATGTTTAAATTATGGTTGATCATAGATTCAAGAAATGTGATCTTGATGTTATGATTCAAAAGTGATGGTAAGGATTGGTATCTACATCAATTGTTCCTTAAAATCTTAAGCCTTATTCTGATTTAAATCTAGTTCTAATAGGGATTACACATGTTGAGTGAAAGTTTGAATTATTGGGACAAGGTCATGTTAACACTTAACTAACATTATTGCCTAGGGGAAAGTTTATGGCTAAAGATGATTGACTAAAGATAAAACATTTGATATAATTCCTAAAACCTGGCTAATCTTGGTTCCCAAACTTTGTTGAAAAGTAAAAATATATCTAAAAATACAAAAGATAAGAGATTTAATAAAATTTCAAAATATTTTTGAGTAAAGGTGATTTGGGTAAGCTCCATCAGGGCTATGGATGCCTGGTTGGTAGTGGATCAAGGCCTAGAGTGGAGCCAAAGGTATCTCTATCAAGGCTATGGACACCTGGCTAGAAGCAGAACAATGCTCAAGTGTTCCCTATTTAAAAAAATATGATACTTAATGAATATCTAAGTGTGTTATAAGTTGGTGAAGTTAGTTTTAATTATTAATGTCATGAAATCTAGAATTCATTCTATAAATCCCATGGTAATTAGTTAAAAAATCAAAATCACACACAAAATGACTAGGTTTTGGTGTTTTAAACATAATTCTACATGTGTAAGACTTATTTTGATCATGAGTTAGTTTAATAATAGTACCTAATCATATGGAATGATTAGTCTAGTTATTAGTTCAAACCAAAGTATCTGAGTTATAACATTTGGTAATTTTTCCCCTAGAAGTTGCCATTTCTTGAGGTCAACATACCCCCATTTTTGAATAATGGAGACCTTTGTTTCAAATTTTATAAATTTGTACTTTGGATTGAAAATTACACTTGATCAGAGTTCCTTATTTGAAGATCATCCACACTTGGTTCTCATTGTTCTTAACTAACATGTCTCCATTTGATCATTATCTTATTTTGCCTAATATTGTTGATGGTTACCTTTTGTGTTTATAGGTTGAAGGTTTAATAGAGTCTCAATATTATAAACAATGTTCAAGGTTTTTGGATTTAATGATAAAATGACCCTTTGATTAATCATTGGAATTTTATTGTTTAGTTAGATTCATGTTTGAACATCTATAAACCCTTAGTCTAATTCTTTTATCCTAAGCCTTTTGAATTTAAATTCAAATTTACACAAGTTCTGCTTGTTCAAAATCGCATGGGAACAATTTATATTTATTTAAAAATTACCTTATATTTTATCCTAAGGTCTTAATCTTGTTTATTAACATGAATAAAACCTTAGTCTACACCTTCATGCTAACTTCTTTATGTCCTAAGACCCCTTAATTCTTTATATTATTCACATAGACTAATTAAATGCAAGGTCCCATTTATTATACTCAGTCTAAAATCCTATCCTAAGGGTCTTAATAATGTTTATTAATGTAGCCAAAACCTTAGGTTAGAGACTTTATCCTATGTCCTACATGTTCCACAAGTTCTAACTTAATTTTTTCCATTGTTCACAGGAACCAATCATGTCTAACTTCGTAGATCAAAATCCAACAATGCATGTTGATATGATTAGTAGATATTTAATGGTGCAAGATGGAAGTTGAAAATTCAAAAGCCCCATGAGCAAGCATGGATATAACAAGTGTCATGCACATGGCTCATAGATTAAATTTTGAGCACTTCTCAAAGATCTACAATGCACAATTGAGCGTATACATTCTAATCAATGGTGAAAATTAAGTCAAAGCTTCAACAAAGCCTTAGGAAGAGAAAGAGGATAATAAGTGTCACCATCATGGAGACTATGACAAAATATACATGGTGCATAAAGTAGAGAATAAAACCCAAAGGATCTAGATCAATAGCATTAATTGATCTATACAACTAAGATCCAATAGTGTATATTAAATGTTGACTTTTCAAAGAGAACTCAAGATGAATGTGAAGTTACCACATGGTGAAAAGGCATTGGAGTAGGATTAAAATGATAGATGTAAGCATGGAAAATGCCCATAGAAGTGACACATGGCATAATTTTAGGTGTGAAGCACAAAAATTAACCCATAACATTTGACCTTTCAAATCCAAATCAATGATGAAATGCAAGAGAGACTTTTCAATGGGCTTAGACCCAATAAAGTGTTGAGATGTGTCTTAAATGACAAATGGTCACTTTTCAAACATTAGTGAGTTATGGGAAATGGTGGAGCCACATAAACACTAAGTTGTATTAATAGATCTTGTGGACTTGAAAAGGTGAAGGTATAATATAAGATCTAAAGGCAATCTAAGTCACAAATCTCACATAGTTTGAATAACTAACCACTATTAGATCTCTGTGTGATTTTGCGTGAACTTCAAAAACCCCTAGCATGTATGAAGTCCCTAATTTTAATCTATGTTCATTTTAATCAAGCTAAGGGGAAATAAATTGATGTTTATGCAAGGATAATTTATTTAAGAATTGAATCATAATCGACTAGTGAGAAATTCAGTTAAAATTACAGTAATGATAGATCAGAAGGGTGTTTCAAAGGCAGACATGGAGTTATATCTAACCATAGACATGTAAGGAAGGGATTTCATAGATAGAATTCATTGAAAATGCTTTGAACATTAGAGATAATAACTTGTCAAATTTGTTTTTGACCATTGAGAACTAATAGGCCATCACTAAATAGGAGGAGAATAATGTGTCTACTAAGAGGCTATACTATGACATAGTTGTAATTCAAATTACTAGTCTACACTATATGGAAATGAAACCGAAGGTACTCCATTGTATCAACATTCTTGTTCCTATTTTAAAAGAAACTAAGAAAGATAAAGGATAGATAATTAATGAACATAGTCACAAAAATATGGCATATATCTCTATTGTAGCTTTTAAAACTATTATAAACTGCCCAAACCACAAGTTGACCTAACTTTTATCATTGCCTAGGATAAAGAGAATGATTTAAAGGACATCTTCACCATATTTCTATATGCTGGGAACCAAGTCTTTTTAGAGTTCAATAAGAAATCCCAATTAGTTAATTTACACTAGGGATAAGGATGATTATGACAATGTTGAAAAAACTATGTGGAAATACCACATAACCTATGCTGATGCTATCTAGGTGCCAATTATCTATTTCATGGTTGAAAAGTAGATTACCCCTCCTTTAGGTGAAATAATTAGCATTTATTTGAGTAGGCAAATCTATTTCATCAAGGAGAAGAGGAAAACCCATTTTTACATGATGTCATATCTCTTGGATGCTCTTTGTGCTACTACCAAGATCCCAAATCAAAGGGAATGGTATCCTAGTGGAACACAAATAATTTCATAATATTATTCCAAGCTACACATATTCAAGTATAGGTATCACATTCAATTCATCTCTAATTATCTCTATCTAGCCCTTAGTAAATCTATAATAGGTCATCCCATGGAGAGGGTCAGCCCACTAATTAGAAAGTATGTTGAAGCTATGGGAAATATCTAATTATATCTAAATTTTATAGTAATCAAGATTGAGGGAACCTAATGAACTCCTCTCAGGCTACCTTTCCATGTGCCAAATAAACTATCAAAACAAGAGGTGGCATATTAACTATTTCATGGTATAGACCAAGAAAAAAAGCCTCCTCCACAAATTCCCCATAATAATTGGGAAGATCATTTTCAATCAATTGGACACCATTGAGGCATCATCCAAATATAGGACTTCTTTCAATATGTAAATAGATGAATTAAGATAGTGGGATCCTTATAGAAGGGTCAAAGAGCATTTTAGGGTCAAGAATATTCTGAGTGTGCCCTACGATCATCAAACAAGTGCTTATGATCCTATTTATACCAAAGCATCTAATTACTTTTAGGTCATAATAAGGTTGAAGGAGCATAACCTTAGACCTAAGACTATATTGGAGAGGAACCAAAAAGGAGATGATAGATGGCAATTAGGGCCCATATAGTATCATTTGTTAAGTAGTTTACTTAATAGACCCCCATGAACTCAACCTCCAATAGATCACAAACCTAAGGCACAAATTAAGAAAAGACTAGAGGAAAGAAGACTTGATGAGATAACTTCTTCTTCATCAATCCATGAGTCATCAAAGGCAGGAGAGCAAGAATTACCTTAGGAGGAGATACACATGATAACATTAGACCCTAATGAGATTATAAAAGATGCACTCAAAATGCTATTAATGGCTTATGAGTCAGAATCAAATGATGAATAAATAATTTTTGAAGAGGAAAAGGAAGGGAAATAAAAGGATAAAGTCCTAGACTTGGTAGTTGTTAATCCATCAAAGAGGAAAATTGAACTAGCCATTGTTATAAGAGACAAAAAACCCAAAGTGACTTTTAATCCTCCTTTGAGTGAAGTCAATTTATTTGGTGAAGTAAACTTGATATATGGTCTATCCATTATAGATCAGCTCATTTATGAACCTAGATTACAAAAAGATCCTATTAGACATCATCCCTGGGCTATGTGGTAAGCCATCAACATCCCTATGCATGGAGAGCTCAAGCCATGGATTATGGATCTATAAAATGAGGATGAAATAAGATTAGCTGCCTTGGGTCAATAAAGTAGAGTACAAGTAGAGATCCCAGCTCCTCAAGTGACTCAATCTTTAGTTGGGGTCAAGTTTAACCCAAAAATACTAGCTTGATGAGAGTGAATGAGAAAAAGATCATCCAGGGTGGTGAAGAAATGACCTATCTAAAGGTGGAACCTTTGGATGATTTAATCGAAGTAGGAACACAAAAATATAGAGAAAACCCTATCATTAAAGAGGACCCAGCTATCCCAATCTCAATCTGAATAATTGCAAGCTATCATCAAAGGTATACAATGCTAAAAGAAGAATTTGGAAGAACAAGTTATCTTGTCAAAGCTTAATGTAGTGATCAAAATGTTTGAAGATACTTTATTTGACATGTTTAATTCTTTGAAGTCAATAAAGTCTAAATAGAGTGTTTTGAGCTAGCAAGGCACTATAGCTAGGATCCAAGTCTACCAATGGAAAATTTCAAGCAACAAAGTAAAGGATTTTATCAAAATATTTACAAAAGATCAAATCCATAATTTGTAAATAGTCAGCTTAGCTCAGCTCAATACAACCATGGGATTATTTGTAGATATGATCAAAAGCTTAAGAAAATGGTCTAAGGACCTAGAAAACTTTTTTGACGATGACAAGTAGCTACAAAACAAGATGGAACATATATTGGGGAGCATAATCAAGGATTCCACTACACTTAGCCCAATTATGATAATAACTGATGATGAATTCAAACATAAAGACACCCAAGTCATGCATGAAGTGAAAATTCAAAGATAAGGAAAGATAGGAGATGATAACATAAAGATCATGGATATGATCTTTACTATAAAGGAGAATATTGTAGAGTCTAGGAACATAAAATAATCATTAGAAAGGGCTGATAAAGATCTCAAAAGCTTGAAAGATCAAGATGATGAACTCTTCATAGAGACCATTGTCAACCTAAATCTCATTGATGATCAACATAACAAAGAAATAAAGATCTTATAGCAAAAATAGGGGACTACAGAAGCAAGAGGGACTCAAAGTTTAATTTGTTGATTAAAGCATATTATTTTTATAACTAAAAATTTATGTATTTAGAAAAAGAATATTCTTTTGTAAAAGCATGTGTAACTTTGTAAAACACATTGCTTATAGGTTAGTCTAGTTATGAAAGGTCATAGTTCTAAAATATTGTAGAATGGATAACTATCACCGACACTTATACATTTGTAATTTGACATGACTGATCGAAATACCTCCTTAGCATTCTATAAAAGGGTATTGTCAATTGTAAAAGAGGGGGGATTTTTAAGGAAGAATACTTGTACTAATTTTGGAGCAATTAATTCAAGTAGAGAATTTTGAAAAGTTTGTCTCATTTATTTGTATGAATTGTTATTTTGGTTGCTATCTAACTTGTCTAGTTTACAATTCAGATTTGAATAGTTCTTATTAACTCTTGATTTGTACTTTTGAAATTTAGATTTGTTAATTTGTGTTAATGCTAGGTTAGCTGAAGGTTCTTAGGTTCATTTCATTTTCTTTTCCCTTCTAGTGGATGTGATTATGTTTTTTACTTGCAAGGGTAAATATTTAAAGTGAATTAAGTTCTTATTTGCATTCTTTCATTTCCTTAGGTGTTTGCCTGATGTGTGGTAGGATTTGAGATTATTATATTTCATGATATACATTGGTTTTAAGTGTGTATTTGGATGATATTTAAACTTTATCATAATATCTGGTTTAAATATCGACAACATCAATATGTTCCTTCTCTACCCTACCCTTCCTTTTGCTTTTTCTTTAATATATTCACTTTAGAATAGTTTCATTGTAAATATACAATTTATCTTAGGTTTTATCTTAGACTTTGAGAATAATTCACTTCACTTACCTTAGATTACTCTCATTTTTAATGGTCAACTATCAGGTCATGATTTCTCCCAATAACCAAAATGTATAAATTTTGTGAAATAGTTTACTTGTTCTGTAATTATTCTACCATAGATATCTATAATATCATAACCTACAACTCATGCATTGAATTATCTAATTTCAAAAATGAGTAGTGTTTTTTAAACAATCTTGACCACCATATGATACACTTTCAGGCATCAACAAAGTGTTGAAAAAATATAAGCATCATCTATTAAATTTCCAATAATGAAGTGACCTACCTTAGTTAAATTTTCAATCACAACTAGAATGGTGTCATGCTTGCTACATAATTTAGGAAACCCAGAAATAAAATCGAGAGATATTACATCCCATTTATCTTTTGAAATTCATGAGGGTAAAACAAACCTTTAGGATGAAAATGCTCAACGTTAACTTGTTGTAATTCCACACATTTGGCCATGAAGGCATTCACATCATTTTTCATTATAGGCTAAAAATAATACCTCTTTAGTTCATGTGTCATCTTAGTGATAACAAGATGAGCATAATGAGGTGTTGTATACACTTATTAAAAAACTTGAATACGTAAGTACCCACTCTCTAGCAATTAAATTATATTTTTATGCTATAATAGGCCAGCAGTTTTCAATAAAATCAACAAAATACTTTACTACAGACTCATCAACTCAAACTACTCTTATCTCATGTCAATATGTATTCAAATTTTGTTGTTTTAACATGACATTTTTGGAATCAAACCTGATGATAAAAATAGTATCAAGATACATGCATTGATTGATTTCATGAACAACATGATTGTTTTAAAATATGAAACTTTATATGAAATTTACTCACAAATTCTAGCCATATAGCCTGCCATGCATTTAGATCATCCTAAGAAAAATGCTCCAAGCTACTGTGATTAGATTTCACCTTGAAATGTTTTCCCAATGGAAAATGCTTCCATTGTTTCAATGTATGAACTATGACAACAACATCCATATCATGTGTTAGATATTTATTTTCATTCTCCTTGAGATTCCATGACTCATAATCAACCACTTTCTCATCCTGGGTTAAAATACCACCCGAAATTTCCTTGGAAGCATCTTCCCAAACCTCAAAATTACCATGTGGGTTAGGTACAATGAGTATGGGTGTTATAGTTATCATCACCTTAATATTTTTAAATGCCTCTTAATAGAGGGTTTTCCACACAAATTTATTGTATTTTCACTAAAAAGAAGTTATGGCGTTGGATATAATGGAAATTTTTTCCAAAAACTTGTGGTAGTATCCTTTGAAGCCCATAAAGTTATGTACTTTATACATATGAGTAAGATCAAACCACTCTTGTATTACTTTGATCTTGGCTGGATCAACATTAATACCCTCTTTAGAAATTATGTGTATAATATAGTGGACCTTAGGCTAGAAGAAAGTACACATAGATAACTTTCCAAATAGCTTATGCCATCTTAGTCTTTGCAAAACCAAATTCAAATGTTGTTTAGGTTCAACTATATTCTTAGAGTAAATCATAATATCATCAAGAAAAACCATCACAAATACATATGGAAAATTTATTAAAATAGTATTCACAAATTTCATAAAAGATGCATGAGGATTAGTGAGCCTAAAAGGCATCACTGTAAACTCATAATGACTATAGTGAGTTTGAAAAGTTATCTTATGAATGCCTTCTTACTTGATTCTCAATTAATGGTAGCTTGATCTTAAAATAATATTAGAGAAAAAAAATTGTCTTAATTTGATCACATAAATTATTTATCCTTAGAAATGGATAATTATTATTTATCATCACCTTTTTAAACATCCTATAGTCATCATAAAGTTTAAAGGTCACATCCTTCTTCACAAAGACAATTGGAGCACCCCATTGAGATACACTTGGTCTTATACTCCATTTTTATAATAATTCTTGCAACTACATTGTAAGCTCTTGTAAGTTAGTTACATTCATTATATAGGGATATTTAGAGGTAGGATCAACCCCATGCATGATATCAATTAAAAAATCAAACTCCATTTTTGGTAGAAGCCCAAATAGTTTTTTGAAAACACATCCTTGAATTCCTTTTAAAAAGGAAATTTTTGGAAGGCATATTCCTATTTTTCATCAAATTTATGATTTTGACTACCTAAAGTTGGCATTATTTATGTACTATTTTTTTTAGTTGTAAGGCTAAAAGTAACTTGCATTACTTAGCCCTTAGAATGCCCTACACTTCCCAAATTCTACCAGAATCATCTGTGTATAACACTCCTTTACCAATGCAATCTAATTTTGCATGGTGTAATTGAAACCAATTCATTCTAAGGATTAGATCATAGGATCCTGAAGGATATAAAAACATATTTATTTTGGTCTTAAAATCACATAAGTCTAGCTCAAGCCTTTTGTAGGCAATCATAGATTGGTACCCTTTTGCTTATCTTGAACTTGACCTATATCCTTATCTAACTCTAATAGGTTTAGAATTACATTTAATTGCTAAAATAGGTGAAATAAATCTATTTATAACACCATAATCAATTAGCCTCTAGTTTTAAGCAATGTTTCCTAAAAGTCAACACTCAAATTTTATACATTTATATATACTTGGTGGTTTAATTATATATACATGGGTGGCCCCCCACATAATAGAGAAGAGATTGCCAATGACCCTCTTTCTAAGGACCCTACCCTATAGAGATTAGAGTGGTCTCAAATTGGGATAGTACTTTTGATAGTGGTTATCAACACATTCCTATAACTAGGCTATCCTAATAGGTATAATAGGAATAAAATTAGTCCCTATTTCAAGCTTATGTTGGTTATTGTGAGTTTGATTTATAATATTTGCACCAAATTTAGTTGAGTTTTGAGCTTTAAAACTCTTATTATTCCCCTAAAATTTTCCAAAACCGCTAGTGCTTTTGGTAAACTTACAATTGTAATATGATTTATTGAATCTTTTTGTTGAGGGAGAAAGGTTATTACCTTTACTTTATAGTCTATTCCTTTAAAATCTTCCATATCTTTTTATTAGAATTTTTGTTCTCTTTAGACCTATGGGTAGATTCGATGGCAAACACTAAGGTTTTAGGATTTTTCATATTGATGTCATGAATATATACCTATTTTAATCTAATTTTTAACTTAGTGATCTTAGTTTCTTTGTTAGGGATGTAGTTCACATGATGTAGTAGGTTCAAAAATTTAATCTCGTATTCTATGCCTATCACGTTCTCTTTTTTAATAACTAAAAATTGGTAATTTTTTGTTCCTTGAAATTGGAACTAAAATACCTCTTGTGAAACTACCTTTCAAATATCTCCCAAAAGAGAGTCATGGGCTGGCAACCTTCTAATGAATAAATATTATTCCACTATAGGGATGCAACACATGCCAACCTATACTATGCCACTCTTTATTGCACATTATAAGGTATGTTGTGCAAATTGAAACATTTCTAAAAGTGTACCAGCCATGCATCAACTACATCACCAATGTATTCTCATAAAAAGGTTTGTGGAGGAATTTTCTTAAGTTATTTAATGATTAGGTCAACTACAAACAATTATAATTCTTGATGTATAAGTTCTCCCACTTGATCATTTTCCTCCCTAATCATATTTTATTGGGGCAAACCCTCAATATTTTTGAGCCTACACTCTTAGGTATCAATTTTCCCTTGAATGAAATTTAATTTTGTTAAAACCCCACTCAAAACTTCCTCAAAAATGTTACCACTAGATGGGCTAGTTTTAAGAGCTTCATTATTACTACCTACATTATTATTAAGTGGAGGATCAGCCTGATTACCCCTATTTGAGAACCACACCCTCTACCCCAGTTTTTACCTCTACCCCTTGCATAATTTGGGTCACTCTAATTATCATTTGTAATGAATCTTCCCCTTGATCTTTTTATACCCATGTTGAGGAGATTACAATTTCAAGATTCAAGTAGGATAAAGTTTAATAGTAACCCAAAGTTCCCTAGAGATCTAACTTGAGGATATGATATCAATGTAATGAAACCAATTTTTTTTCAAAAAATAATAGATTGATTGAATAGTTATAGAACATGGGAGTTTATTATTAGATTGGATTAGAAAAAGGGTTCACAAAATAAAAACCCTTTATAAATAGGCCTTCATGAGTAGACCTTATAAGAAAATGATCTTAACCCTCGATATACATTAAGCTCCATATGCATAAATGTACTAATATACTCTAATAAAATTTGATCTCAACATACATAAATGTGAGTCATATTCTTATAAGATCGACAAAATAAGACTCACTCATAAAGAGTCCATACTATGCAGAAGGTAGTGCTCAAAAAATTGAAACTCAAAGGAATATTTCAAAGATATCTCCTTAAAAATAGAGTGAATAAAATTAAAATCAAAATGTTAAATAATCATAATATGATCATGTATCTTTTTTCAATAATTAAAAGACAATAAGTCAGATACTCATTTCATAATAAAATTAACTTGATATTAGAAATATTGTTTATTAACACAAGCATTAACTTGCCAAATTTTAATGGATTAATTACCTTAAGGATTAGCATTTAATTGAACATTAATCTCACATAGAAGGTAATATTTTCATAATTCTACCCAAATATTCTATTTTAATTGATACTATGGTCACCATATCTCATGAATGTCATTCATATACAAATTCATTCTCATAAAAACATTATAAAAATCATATTTTTATAGATATTTTAAGGCATATAATTTAGATAAATCCCATTAGGTTATATAAAAATATAACCTCTAGGATCCCTCTCATCATTTAGTGAATAAGAATTTTAGATTCATATTGATAGATAAAGACACAATACTAAAGATTAAAATATATTACGACTTTCTCTCTCTAAACACTATATGTCATTATCCCATATGTTCAAGTTTGATGATCATGAATCCCATTAATTTTTTAACTTAACACATTATACTTAAATTACCTACATACAACTTTACTCATCTTAAAACAAAATATGCATAACTATTAACTATACTAAATAAAAATGGTCAAGCCTACTACCCTTAATTAGAAGCAACAACATAATACCAAACAAAAGGGAGACTTTGTCATTATGGATCACCTTTATCCCTAAAATAATAAAACATCATTAATCAAATATTCCAAAACAAATCAAGAGTTATCAATACAAATTTTCACTAAAGTCGAAGTGGAACCAATCAACTACCAAAGAAATATGAGTGGAACACAACAACTTGGGCAACAAAATAAATTATTGTTACTCATTTAATTATTTTGGAGTTACCATCATATATCTAAAGTATTTTAATAATGTCATATACATGATCAAAATCCCATTTAAATAATCCATTACTATTAGATATTGAGATCAATATCTAATAAGAAAACATTCCTTGTCAATCAACCAAAATCAATACAATTTAATTACTTCTATAAGTGCTTTATATATAACAAATGTCTTTATTAAATTCCTCAAATAATTCCACAAAATACTTACATTTAGTATACTTATTTTAATTTTTACCACTGACATATAATCAATGAAATAAATGAGAACCCATACATATTATTAAGTTATGAAATATGTAAACTTCTACATGGATTTCATTAAATAACATCACAGACTATACCAACATCAATTAGAATCCTATAAATGATTCATACATACATGATTATAATTATATATTGGAAAATCCAAAAAATTAGGAAATGAATCTTTTCATACATCATTGATTCCAATTAGATTCCTTTCCAGTTTAAGCAACCCATAAAAATTATTAATGCCAAACCAAAATGAACACCAAACATTCCAACATTAAAATATCTAACCAATCGAGCATAATAAAAAGCATCGACATTCTATGCCTATTACATAGAAAATTTGACCCATCTTGGACCTCTTTCAACCAAAATTCTATTAACAATGTAAAACTATTTAAGGATCAAATACTAAATTTGTTCATCATTGCACAACACTACCTTGGACTAAAAATAATTTACGATATTCATAAGAACATTATTTATTAACATACAACTACTTAAGTATTTCCATTCACATAAAAAACATAATTTAAACCACCAAGGTCAATTTAAAAATATAATATGACCATTTAAATATTTCCACAAGCTTTCACTTAGTTTGATGACATAGACATCCATGACAATAGTCAACCCAGCAGTCAAGAGATTGAGTCACAACTATAGGTTGTATCCATACTAAATGATTAAATATATAATAAACATTAAAAATATATCATTTTCAAAGATATCTATTGACCAAGGAAAATAATACAGTAATGATTACAATAACTACCATTTCATTCATAGATTCAATATGATCAACTATGATTGTATAGATCATTTCATTACAATTTTTATAATGTATCATGCCATTAAAAACCAAAATCATTAAAACAATTCATAAAATTAGATATCCAACCCAATTAAATTTTCATTAACAAGTACAATATTCAAAATCCATCTAAGAAGAATGATACAAGACCCACCTGACTAGTCCCATGAGCCCCCCCTTTGGTTGCACTAGACCACCTCAACCATTAACAAAATGGGGAAACCAAATCATAAGTTATATCCACTTTTAATTAATGAGTTCCCATACACCAAATTTAAGAAAAAATACTTAGACAAAATAAGGGAAACAAATATAGAAAAATCCCAACACACCATTGTGTTCCCCTCATAATATTATGGTATATTGTACTATTACAAATGGTATATGTATAATAAAACTCAATCGATCCACCAACAAAAAATCTGAAACATAAAAAGAGTTCCACTCATTTCCTATCATTCCTTAAACAAAATACTACCATGGTAGAATAGTATTCTAAATCAAACCAAGATAGGTAAATCCCAATATAGGTTTATAAGAATACACTTAGTTTTGTACAATATAAAGCCATAAAAGAATACATAGGGTGTAACATAAATACATAGTCAACCTACAATCATATTGATAACAATATGTGCATCACAATGTAGTTATCTAAACATTAACTCAACTCCTACATATTACCACCAATATTATTACCACTAAAAATCATGTCATGATAAATCTAGTATTTTTACTTACTTTTTTCAAGAACACAAATCTTGTTACCTTCACTATCCATATCATAGATCTCAAAAACCAAAATGTGTTTGTCTCTTTTTTCACACCCAACTAATTTTATTTTTTCTTGCTCCATACCATGCAAGATGACTATAACATCTCCCACCAAAAACTTAGCATCATGGAATAGTACCATAACTCCATACTATCCACATTTTACCCAAGTTATAGGAGGTGAACAAAATGGCCTTCATTAATGCTCCACCAAAATGGCCTCCGAAAAAACCATAACTGGGCCAACAAACTCCCCATCTCCTAGTGGCAAGTATGGTTTCCCACTCACTACCTCCAAAAATAAAACAAAAACTTGAAGGTTCCCTAACAATATAAACACATTGAAAAATAACCATAAGTCAACATTCCCATCATATCAAATCTCCAAAACTATGGTCTTTAAAAATCAAATGATTAATTAAACATGATGAAACTAAGATAACCTTTCCACTATAATTTTCACTTGGGTCAAAATGGTCCATGGATTTTATGTCCCACAAGCCATGAAACATGTGAGAGTTGAGCCTCCTTAAAAAGATTAAATCATGTAATATTTAATCAAAACCTCATGTACTAGAGCTAAGACAACTAGGCCAACACAAACATACAAAGGTAACAATAAAAAATAATTTAGACATGAATAAGAGAAAATAGATATGTTAGAATTAAGACAATTAAGACATTAAATAAATAAGACTAATAATCAAAATAATCATTTAACTTATCACATCATGAATACTAAGTTTTCTAATGGTGCCAAAATAGACACATGCTCTTCTTCAAACAAGTCCAACAACATGAGAGTGATTTTGTCTTCCTTATCCTCAATGAGAATGAAAACTAATCATAAACGAAATTCCAGACATAAAAATAAGTCAAGACTAAAATGATTAAGCAAATAACTAGAATAACTTGGTGTCTCTTGGGAAGTCACTGATAATATCATAATGTATTAGTAGCCATGAATAACTTCATTATCTAGTTACCACATCAATATTAGCTCATGAAAAACCTTATAATCACCTAAAGATGAAATCAATAGTATCCATCCATAATTATTCAAATAATAATAGCCACATAATAAATTTAATCAAGGTTTTTTTTTGTGGTGAATCTTTATTAGTCTATGAATATTCCATTTTTCAAATTCAACATTTGGTGATTTTTGTGGAGTGGCTGATAGGGCAAGATCACCTAAATTTTTAGGGTTAAAGCTAATTTTGAGGAGAGGTTTTCCTAAATTTGAATATAAATTTCCTCATATAAATGTAATTTGTCAGTACCTAAAAATCCAATCTAGAGGAATTTACCATATACCATCGGGCAACTTTAGGAAAATTTTTAGTGGTTTATATTTTAGGTCTGAGGAGGAATTTAAGAATCACCAATTTATAGCAAGGTATGCAATGATTTTTTTAAAATATAATTTCTTAGTATTTTTTAACTATAATTACATTTACTACTATTCTAGCACCATCATGGAAATTAAATATGAGGGCATCTGATGATAGCTTATGTGCACCCAATGGTATCCTATGAGTGTGGGTACCCAATGGTAGCCTATGGGTGCTTGACTATAGTTAGTACCCGATGGTAACATATAGGTAGACGATAGGATATGGGTGGATGAAGATAGGTTGCCTATGGGTTAATTTTGTTAGACTACAGGTAAATTCTAGTAATCTATGGCAAACATTGATAGCTTATGCGTGGATACTGATAGCCTATGGGTAGATGATGATAAATTATGGGTGGATGTTGGAATCTTATGGGTAGATAACATCCACCCATAGACTATCAACATCCATTGGTAGACTACCATTGTCTATTCATATACTACTGGCATTTACCCATAGACTGTTAACATCTATTTGTAGACTACCAACATCCACCCATAAACTACCAACATTGACCTACAAACTTCTTGTATTTTCCCATAGACTACCAACATCTGACTATAGTCTGCCATTATCTACCTATTGCCTATCATCATTCACCCATAGGAAGCTGATCATCTTCTACCTGTAGCCTACCATCATGCACTTGTAGCTTACCATCATTCATAACCTATCATCATCTACCCATAATCTTGCCACATTCATTGATACTATATCATAATTCATCTACATTTATTTGTAGTTTAGATGTTTTTGTTATCTTTCATCTAAAGCCTTATGATAAACCTTATAAGATTTGTATGATTAGCCACATGGCATTGCATGATT